>MU376998.1:0-217713 GCA_022495195.1 Xylaria digitata
TAACCATCTGGGTCCAATCGACACGCTCGCCCTCATTCGTCCTTCGTCACCGTAAGATCGTTCAGCCAGTCTATCAGAGTTCATCTCGCTTCTTGTAAGTATCAATCATCTTATTACTATTGTCGTCGCTGTCGTTGTTGTTGCTGCTGCCATCGTCATGTTCGTGCTTCGAGTCTGTTTGTTCTGGCCAAGAGAAAAAAAAAGGGAAGTAGAAAAGGCTCGTCCTAACGCCCTTGAAATCATAAATGCACAAAATCTATGTGAAAAATAAACAACCAGGGCTAGACGGTGAGAGGGGTGTCAAGATGAGTAGATTGTACCTATGACGAAACGTGGAACCAGGGATGGTTGTGCAAACCCAAAACCTACCTAGCGAGAAGTTTCGTTTCCTTCGTTTCCTTCGTGCGGCCATCGCTCGTTGTGATTAATTGGAGGGTGGATTGGATGAATCAATCAGTCAATCCATCATTCAATCAATCAATCAATGGGCCGCCCCGGTATGGATGCTGGTATGGACAATGAAACCTCGCTGCGTACGGTATGCGGCTGGGCGATCCCAGCTGGGAAGTGTTGCTTTGTGGGCTACAGGGTCTATTGTATTCAGTAGCCTTTGCTAAAAAGCACGAGCCCGATGCACCGTCGACTCAGCAGTCGACTCAGCATTAGAGAGGTGGAGTGAGCGGGTGAGAGGAAGAGGAGAAGAGAGAAAGAGGGAAGAAAAGAGACTTGTTGGTCGCGAAGGAAGGAAACCAAGTGGTCAAGGTTCCTCCAATCCCCGATCCCGAGCCAGTTGAGACCAGACCCCCAATCAAAGAACCATCTAACCTAAGCCCTACGGCAACCTGCCTACCTCTCATCGGCTGTTTGCTGCGACCTTCGTGTCACGGCGTCACGGCCCCTTCTATCTCCTTTCTATCTTAGGCCACGCGCGAGCTTATCACAATCATCACATGTATCTTTGCTCGCGCACACCACACCACACACAAGCCACCTTTAAAAATAACAATATCATCGTCGTCATCATCTTGACTCCCTGGTCAACAACCCACACCCTCATCAACAGCGACAGCGACAGCAATAGTAGCATCAGCAGTAGCATCATCATCACCATCATCATCATCAAACCCCCTCTACATTCCAGACCAATCCAGTAGACTAGTCAACTCACTTCCATTTCATCGGCCTGCACGCACTATCTCTTCTGTCATTAACCAGTCAACACCTCGCACATTACGAGATATTGGCAATCCAACATGGCATCTCGCCCTCGTCGCGCCGCTGCCCAACGGGCAAACAAGACAATCACTGACATGGTCGATAGCGACAACCATATTAGTAGTCGGACGGGGAAGATCATGTCATCGAGAGCTTCGCGTCGGTCTGAGGGTAAGAGCGCCGCGGCATCAGTCTCGCGCGGCCCTCCTTCCTCGCCCTCAGATTCTAACCACCATGTTCACTTCACAGTTAAGCTTCCAGCAAGCAAGCTCCGCCAAGCCACCTCCAGTCAGCCTGCTCAGTTAGCCCGCCAAGCCGCGCGTGATAGTTTCTCCGGCGGCGAAATCATCGAGGGTAAGAGAAATCGGTCACAGAAGAAGAGCTACGTCGTCGAAACTAGTGATGACGATGATGACGAGGAAGACGACGACGACGCCGAGGGAGAGGATGACGACATGATGGATGATGACGAAGAGGACGCCGAGGGCGAGATCGTCGTTGATGATACTATGGACATCGACGCTGAGGGAGATGATGACGATGAAGGCGAAGAAGATGCCGAAGGTGAAGATGACGACATGGATATGAGCGTCATTCCACCGCCAGCTCCGGTTATCAAGGTCTCCAAACCACCCGCAAAGAAAGGTAACCCTAATAAATCTCGGGCAGCGACAAAGCCCACTACCTCAAAAGCCACGGCTTCAAAAGCTACGGCATCCCACACCAAGGACAGCGATGATGAAGAGCTTAGTGAACTAGAAAGCGATGCAGACGAAATTCAAGACACCGTCAAAGTCGGCGGTGGTGATGAGGAAGACGCCGAGGGTGAAGATGAAGAGATTGAGGAGGCAGAACCTGCAGAAGAAGACGACCTCGGTAGTGACGACGACGGCAGTCAAGCCGAGACCCCAGACTTAACTAAGATGACGAAACGCCAGCGCGCTCGCTTCGAAGAGAATGGCGACGCACTCATGAAGCTCTCCGACGGTAAGTCACTCAGGGAGGCGAGTCTGACGAGGTTATTGTATTAATTATTCTACAGAGGTGCAGGCGAAGAAACACTTCACCGCCGAAGAACTATCTATGCGTCGTGCTGAGATGGCTCGTCGTCGACGGAATCTCAGCGAGAAACGCAACGAGGAAGTCAAGGTAAGAAAACACCAATAACCAAACCTCCACTTGAAAGTGCCTCGCATTTTAATACAGAGTTAACAATAACATGAATAGATGGAAACTATTAATAAACTGCTTAAGAAGCAAGCACCAAAAACTAATCGTAAGGCCGGAATAGAATCAACGCCAGACATTGAGGCCCAGAAGCCAAGTCCCATCTTTGTAAGATGGGTGAGTAATAAGGACGGGATCCGCGTTTCCGTTCCTGATGAGATGCTGGCGGGTCCGGCTGGTAAAGTTTTTGTGAATAATAGCTAGGTTATCACTCTCGCTTTACCGCACGCCGAAGGCTATCAATAAGAATTCACTTACGCCGGTATAAACTGTATCGTTAGGAGGAAGACTTGCTCGTATTATGGCCGAGTTGCTGGGGATAGGGAGTGTATGGGACGTATTCAAAGCCTACTCAAATAGGCAACTTGATAACCTTACGTAGAACGTCGATAATATCAATGTACCAATAGTTGCAAGTGAAGATTCTGTTCAGCCAAGATTTATAAGGCCTCCTCGAGTAAGATGTACATATTGTGTTAGGTCGTAGATCTACGACAATAGACAGGCAGTTATTAATATCCTATGCCCGTAGTATTCCCCAAATCTATCATATTCTCATCTAGTCACTGTCCCGTCTCATATTCACTTATTCTAATCGTCTGCCACTCGTGTTACACTAGACTTTGCTCGAGGAGGACGGGAGTAGTGTAGTAGCGTACCTTATTTACGGATTCTTAGTAATCTATCTATAGTGCTAAAATAAATTTCGTGTGACATACGTATAGATAGATCTTAGGCCTCGCTCAGTACGCCAGCTTGCCCTTGGAGAGGTTCTATTGAGGGCTTGTTGATGACATCTCTCCGCGGTGACAAATATAACTACAATGGCATACACAATACTTCAAAAGAGTACAGGAAACCATGGATTAGGGCCATCTATGTAAGGTTTCAATTTCTCTTAATGAGCCCAGTACCAGAGGCTATTAATATATGACTAGTCCTACTAACCAATTCACAGATCTAAGTTTGGTGTTATACAGATTCCTCGTCGGGGTTTCTATACTCCCCCTTCTCCGTATCTCCCGGATCTCCCGGTATCGAATCGTCGAGGTGGATATTTACCTCACTTGGGTATACGTGATAGATATTTAGATGAATCAACCGCGTAGGCATGAAACAAGGTACAATAGCATGCAAAAATGATCAGGGAGTCACTTGCTATTGTACCTAACACGTTCTTGACTGTAGCAACGCGTATCGCTATTGCACATCGCTTAGGAAACACGTAGGAAACACGTAGGAAGTCATGTGATAGGTACTATTGTACTCGAGCAATACCAGCAGTGTGAATTTTCTGTTGCCGTGGCAGATTCTTCTCTAATCCTATCGTACTTAATTCTTCTTCTCGTACTTCTTCTTTCTCAAACCTTCTACACTTCTACAACCTCAATCACATCCTTCACGAGAAGCACCCACCTCAATATCTCTGCCGCCACACAACGCCTCGTGTTCATAATCAGTGTTTGAGAACTTAACCTGCCATTCTTTGGCTTCTTTACTTGCTTCTCCCGAGGCTTTCGCAACTCTGCAGCCTCTTCTTGCCTTCTCTGGCGCCCCACGTGGCCTCATCACCATCTCTCCCACCACAACAGCTTCACCGCACCCAGACTCAGCAATCACGAACAACTCAGAGTTGACGCGGCATCAAACTCACGAAGCAATCGCCGAGAAGCGGATTCTTCGACTAGAAGAAAGTCGGAATTCATAAATCATAAAAAAATAAAAAAAAACCCACCACTACTACTACCAACGCGACCACCACGCGAGACTCAGCCCGCAATCTCTATCTACGCGTACGCCTTTCTCTCCATTCTTCATCACTTTGCCTCTAGATCCAAATGGGACCTGGGCTAATCATTTTGGGCTAGAAACAGCAATATGAAGAGCAAGTCTGAGATCGCGGCAATGCCTGCCCCAGAGAGAGAATTGTACGAAGCAGGCAAAGAAGAACGTGCTGCCCGCAAGCGGCTTCGTACAAGCTGGCGGACAGATGCAACTGAAAAAGAAAAAGAAACGGCCCTACGGGTCGCCATCAACAAGATGGGCGGTGGCAAGAAGTACTCTTGGCTCCAACAGGTATGTATACGATTCGCATTTTCCTGCCATCCTCCGATGTATTTTAGTGCGGCAGCGTGCCGGTCTATCTTCGGTGGTGTGCCTGGGAAGAATCACGGATTATCGAAACAATCAAATTTCAGCTCTATGATCTCTCGTAGTCGTAGAAGGGAGCCCAAACAACACTCTTCAAAGCCTATTATATCATATCCCAATCGCCTCGGACGTCCATGGATCTGTAAACCAACCTCTTCTCCATCTTCCAGGGACCGCAAACCGTGGCAGAAACGCTCGGCCAAAAGCGAGCGATCGAGCTCGGTATCAAGTCAGGCTCCCTTGCCAAAGAACTCAAGATCGGCGAGTACCGCGAGGAAGGCGGCGGCCCGCGAAGCCTCACGGTCAACTGGCACGAGCTCCGCGGCGCGGGCATCAATATGTCCAAAGAAGAATTCGCGCAGTCCATGCGAGATGCAGGCAGCTCCGAAGAGGAAATCCGAATTGCCACCAGCCCTCTGCCCAAGAAGATCGTGGGCAGATCCGCCGCTTCTGTGAGAGAGAAGTCTGGTTCACCACTTGTCGCTTCCGTGGAGACTCCATTCACACCAATTACGCCCACCAAGTCTACCAAATCTACTTCGACCACACCCATTACGCCTAGTACATCTGTGCCAATCACGCCTACGGTGCCTGCTCCATCAAGAAAGGGACGCGGTAAAAAGAGAGCCATCGGCACAGACGCGGAGGGAGAAAATCCGGCTCCCACAAAGAAGAGGAAGGGGAAGGCGAAAGCGAAGGCGAAGGCCACAGTACCATCTGCCAAGCAGCTCCCAACGCCCTCGGCGTCTTCTTCCCCTCATTCCCCTACCCCCTCTGCTCCAACTATGATCGACCTTTTCGGCACAGAGGAATATGTGCCTTCATTCGCGCCTCGGTCTCCTTCCATATCGGAACTAGAGGCCTTATTGGACGTAGACGACTCACCTTCATTCGCCCCTCGCTCTCCCTCTATCTCAGAGCTAGAGGCAATGCTAGACGCAGGCGATTCACCTGCATGTGCCCCTCGTTCCCCTTCTATATCAGAACTGGAGGCCTTGTTGGACGTAGACGACTCGCCCTCATTCGCCCCTCGCTCCCCTTCCGTATCGGAGCTGGAGGCCTTGTTGGACGCAGAGGAGTGAATAACAAAGCGATTCTGATTGGAAACACACCAAATTTATCAGTTGGAGAATGAGATTTCATGTTGTTGTTTTTTTTTTGTTTCCGGAGATTTTGTCGAGCTCACGCAATTGGGAGAATCTTGTATTTTTCGGCTCTGGGCATTGGTCCGGCGCTACTTGGGGCCATTGGGCCACTTCACTTGTTTGGGGGGATGAGGAACGAGATGTAACGAGGGTGTAGAATGATTTTGTATGGGATGATGAGTGGGTGGGATTGACTTGGCATCTTGGAGAAAGCGAATTGCATAGCGAGCGGGAATGAGTTGGTCGGTTGTTTTTTTTCCCTCTCTTCACGTCAATGGTGATGGTGTGTTGGCGTTGTTTAATAATCATGACGATTATGTGTACAAAATCCAGAATTCACGGCTTCGATGCTATGTTGCCTGCCTTCTTGTGTGGACAGCTAAGGGCCACTGCAACGCTTCAATTCTCATCTATACTTTTTTCGACGTCTCGGGTCCTCTGGGATGTTTGTGTACACGACGATGAGCGACTTTATAATGGTGTTGATGAGACGCAGGGTTTCTCTCTTGAGTACGAATTGATCTAGCTCGTAGTAGTTTATTATCAGAGATACATTGTGCCGACGATTTGTTAATCTTTGCACGAATACTTGAGGCGTAGAGCGCTTGCCCTAGTCAAACCCACACTTGATGCCTAGGTTATATGACGAAGACGCCATGCATTAATTATATCCCTTAACTATGCCCTGCCCAATAATGAATCGCTCCCCTGTTCAAGACCTACGGAAGTAACGTACGCTAGGTACACGTTTGTATATGTTGCTGCATAATACTTCAAGGGATTCGCGATGCGGCGGCTAGGATTACGGTAGAACTGAGAAGAACAAATAACAAGAGTCCTGAGATATATGGATCGAAAAGACAAGCAATGCGAGAACTTGGTGCCTAAGGGTCACGCATAGAGCCTGGAAGGGATGACCCGAGCAATAGCACGATTCATTCCGATGTTCAGAGCGAGTATGATCTCGGCTAGATACAATTTAGCATGCATGGAGCTTATACTAGTGTGTGTCTACTCTCCACGATAAGTGTTCTGTTACCTTCGCTTTAGTCTCAAGTGAGGTAGCATGCCATATCTTTAGTCAAGAAGTGCATAGGGTCCTACCTAACAACAAGGTGTAAGTAGGATCATAAGGATTGAGGTCTTTGAGCAATTTAATATGCATTTTCAAGAAGTCATGATTTTTGGTAGGCCATACGTTGTAATAATGGGGCTAATATGCGGGATTGAAGCGATACGTAGGCTAATTAAATTGGGAGGAAGTATATGGAACTACACCTCAACCACCAAGGCCTACCCAAAATCAAAATAAAAGCCAAAAGCCCCAATAACATCAATAGAATAGTATATTTAACGTGAGCCCAGCAGTTAGAGCCTGGGTATAGGTAGGCATTTGCTCTCTACCAGGGCGTTGTATTTATCGTAAGAGCAACTGACCCCCATTTGCTTGCCATTAATCTGCGGCAAACCAATAAGCATGGTGATCATATTTTTTCATAACCTCGAGATCCTCGGTAGTTAATGCTGGTTTCGCTGTGTAGAAGGTTGTTAAACTCTGGCTTGGTATTATCAAATTGATATTAGTCTTTCCTATGCATCCTTAAAAATAAAGATTTAAATTGATCCTCTTCGCCAATATTTGTAACTCCCGGAGCGCCGCCGCCTTCATTTGGATTTCGAATTATCAGCCATAATACCTTTTCCAGGGCCTTGGCTTCCCTATCCTTCGCTCTGGAATCCGAGGCTGCCTATGAGGCTGATTGCAGAGCGGCGTTGGTCTGGCTATACGACGATTCTCAATTAACCTACTTAGTTCCTGAGTAGCTCTGGACTAGCGCTCGCACGATATAATGGATATAGCAGATGGCCATGCAAACAGGAATGCCATATATATTTTGCACACAAACCTTTAAGAGCTGGCAGGGAAGCTTCTAGGCATAGGGGGTTTGACGTCCGAAATTGGAATCAGTATCTACAGAAAGGACTGGCACCACCACCATTAATAGATTACAACGAGGTGAAAATTTTAATAAACGGCAGCTACATATTTATATAGGGAATAGCTACATAAATTACCCTATGCCTCGGTGATGTTAGCAACCTTATGTGAGGTCTATCACCTATGTTAGGCATCAGAAGGTCATATTTGAGGTTTGTGACAATTGTGCTATACTTTGATGATGAACAGCTCCATGAGACTTTCAGGCCTAGTAGGCCAGGGCAAGGCATGCGTATCGACGGGGTAAGTACGCGGCGCGGCAAAACCCGCACTAGCGGCAAGAATCGAGGTATAAAGCCAGATTTTTACTACCAGGTATTCACTATTATGATTACTTTCGTGTTATGTATGTATAAAATGAAGGTACAAGGGGGGTTTCTATGTCAATTACTCCATTCCTTCTACAACATCATTATCCACACCATTGCTGTTCAGCATGTATGTATGTATGTATGTATGAAACGAAGAACCACACCCCCATCGATAGCGGCCAGCAACCCCAGAATGGCGATGAGCAGCCCCCAAGCCGCCGCTTGCCCCCCCAACCAACCTCCTCACACGCCTCCGGATTCCCCCCAATTATCTTTAACCTGCGCCGCCGAAATTTGAGCCATCTAAATAAGGCCAGGCCCCTCCCGATACTGCATGATTCTCGATAGTTAGCTTAAGGATTTAGTGTTAAAATTCATGTAATTGGGGATTATTACAGCACGCTAGCGTGGCGATGGTTTGGAGCCTCTACTCCATGGTTGAATGTCCCATTGGCTCTTGAAAAATGTCAGTCGTTTTACAAGAAACAAACAAAAGCTATCGCGGGTAGTACAGCTTACTGGCTTGAAGGAGGACCGCGCGCGAAAGACTTGGAGTAGAGGGGTCACCGGCTAGGTGGCTGTCACACGCACTAGTCTCCAATGGCCGCAGCAATCTTAGTCTCCAAAATAGGAAACATTCGATATCTCGATGTTGGAATTCAGCCTTTGCCTCACTCTAGGGAAGTATCTGTAAGGGTGTCGGAAGGCATCTGTTGACTTTTGGAATGTGCCCGCGGCTAGGGAGGCGATACACTTCGAATAAACCCCTCTTAAGCTTTCGAATAAACCCCGTATAAGAAGGTATAGCAACAACGGCGGCAATAAGAGTGGTCAACCACACCGGCCATGTCCACCATGTGGCGCAGTTCTCACAGATGAGGAACAAAAGAAACAAAACCGAGAACCAGAGAGTTCGAGGTAAAAGCCCTTAAATCATAACATCTTGGTAGAGGGTGGGGGTGTTAGTGCTACATGGAAGAATTATTGTAATTCGAAGTGATTCCAAACGTTCATAGAAGCCCTTGTTACGATGGCCCTAGGAGGGGTTGGTGGACGCTGTATGGAGGGGGATCGGTGGTGTGGACATCGGAAGTTGGTTGGGAGGGAGATTGTCGACGGCGGCTGGGAGCTGCCCTTCCCAAACTGGGGTGCTGTTAAGGATGTATTCGTGCTATGAATACATTTTTGATAAAAAAATTTGTTTTTCTCTCTTTTTTTCTTAAAAAAACGGGTGTGGGGGTTGGTGGTTAAGAAAAGGAGAGGAGAAGAAGAAACTTGGGATATACAGCCCGAACGATTTAAAACTTGTATTCTCAGGATCATTGTTTTGATGGTTAAGAAAGAGAGGGGAGGGGAGAGAGAAAATAAAAAAAGAGACTTGGGATATACAACCCGAACGCTTTAAAACTTGCATTCTTAGGATTATAGTTTTTAAAAAAAATCTTAAGTCGTAGCTTTAGAGTAGGTACACTATGGACCAAGGAAAGCATGTTAGCCAAACTAGAGAAAGAGCACTTGAAAGAATAAGCTCGGAAAAATGATACTTAAAGTACATATTCTTGCCACGTTGGTTTCCTCAACTAGCATTTGAGGCTCAAACCCCATGCAGAGTTGCTATCTAGAGAAATGCTGTCTATAGTCGGGTCGAAACCGCGAAGCGTGGACTAGACGCATTCTAGGAGTATAATAATACTCTTTCAAATTGACACTTTGCTTTACTACTATTTATCTATTCCATAATGTGCTGGCTGGTTCTACATGCTATATATAGAGCTCAAAATATCCAATATTTGTTTTCTTACTATTAATATAGCCTAGTTGCCTATCCCAAGTAGTCTCTAACCGTTAATATGTGTATGCTATTAGTTATAAGAGTGTTATCTGTTCCCAAGCATTTCTATTGCCTGGGTTTTCTCCTTCCTCTATATCCTGGGGTAATACTTGGCGTTATATTGGTATTGTATTGACAAGGGAACGCACCTGGACATCCCTGGGGGCGGTCCCCTGGGAAACATGAGTTGCTATAATCACAAATATGGCTATTGGAATTACTTTTCTATGCACCACTGATTCCTAAATGTAAACAACGCGGGGCCTAGGTGGGGCAACATAGCTCTGAGGGCCTTTTATGTACAATAGCGATAACTTGAAACCCCGTTGCTAGGGCTAGTCTTGTTCCTCAGGCGTGATATTCCCTACACAACCTACTAACACGAATGGAACCGTGTTGTGTTTTGTTTTATGTTCGACCACCTTTTAACCTTGGCACAGAATTATCTCCCTCGCCTAACTCTTCTTTATTGGTTCTTCCTAACCACGAGCTGGAACCTACACTTTTCTGTCAAGCACCTGTCCATTCCCCCTCACTCGAGTGCTAGCCATGGCATATGACAAAGAAGTCAAGAAGGAGTATTGCGATGGCTTCTTGGACGAGTCCTTACTTGATCCGCGTCTTAGATCAGGTGCTGCAAAGACATATGAAAGAAGGACCAAGACTAAGACCCAGGGTCTAGCCCCAGCCTCGGCCCCAGCCTCAGCCTCAGCCCCGACTGCAACTCCAGCTTCTGCTCCATTCCCTCCTTATGACAAATACTGGGATGATGCCTGGATAGAGGATATGGTCATGGATGAAGAACACACAGTACTTCCCGAGTCCCCATTCAAATCGCTGGATTATATTATCGCTTCTGGAGATATGGGAGCCGATGAACGCCTTTGGCTTATAGGATTGCAATTAGGCATCGGACTCGGCGTCTATGGGGCGAGAGAAGCTGTCCTAAACGAAATGCAGAACGAGAATACTGTGTTCAGTCGCCGAATCCAAACAGACCCTTCTGATCCCGAGCCTTATCGTATGCGAATGGCACTTGGCCAGCGTTGCCAAAAGGGCTTCGATCTCCGTGTTGCGGATCGAGCTGCCAACTGTTACATTAGAAACTGCAATCGGATCGCCGATATGGTTGTTTACAATGGCATCACCGAGTGCCTGCCGGAGACTGGAAATCATGTAATGGGAACTTCCATGCTTTTCTCCGAGGAGGACGTGGCTCGCTGCCATGCGAATTCTCGGGTCATCAACGAATGGTTCGGAATGGCCGGGGATCAGCCACACCCTAACTTTGCGATAAATACCGATGCTAATACCGAACAGCCGGCACCGCCCACAGCTTCGTTCATGGGAGACGGTATGAATATTGGTGGTGTCGACATGACTCGACTTAGCGGCACCGCTGCTCTCATTGCAAACGCCGCGACGAATGGCATCGGCGCTTATGGCTCTGGCATGCGCAATGGGCAATGCATGTCTGAACCTACACCGGACGTAGCCTATCCTACTCGAGATACACATCGATCTAGTCATTCCGAGAATAATGACGGAGGTTTCAAGGTAAAGCATATGTGAAGAAAATTCGTAGGAACCGAGAACCCACGCTGACCAACCGTTTTGCTAGACTGAATATGACGCTGTCAATAAAGAAAAGTATGCGCCTAACGACAAGTCCAAAGCGAACCTTAGGGCCTAGCACGTCCCAAGGCAGGGCACGAAGGGGACCGTTCGGTCTATTGATGGCCACTATGTCAAGAGAACTTCACATAACGTCCACCGTTCCCTAGAGAACACCATGCACAGCGATGAGGATTCTATGAATAGCCCGAATGCGTGTACTCGACCTCGCCCTACTTTGGTCGAAACAGCGAGTGGCCGTGCAGTGATAAAGACGGTTCGGCAGCCTAAAAAGAGATATGAAGAGATAAGCTAGACTACAGTACCTAAAAAGCGAACGGCGATTCCCCCAAGAGTTGAAAGGACTGATATTACGTGGGAGGATGGGGTTCTATGGTCTAGCATGACGGGTTAGTTACCTGATCGTGACGTTTCTAGTGAGAATATCTGTTTCACACTGCTTGCCGGGGTTTCCGTGTTTTCTGTTTCCTGTTTCGCTTGGGCTTTTGCAGACATCGAGATAACCCGGCATTTGGCGATGGCCTAGCATTGAACTGCTTATGCTGAGGGCTGCCTCATACTAGTCGCATTCATAATTCGCAAATTCGCAAATAGTACATGAAAGTGTTTTGTTTGTTACTTGTGACCGGATCAGTAGTAAAAGAATACATTTTCAGAGTCGCCGTCACTTAGGTTGACACACCGGTCATGACATGGCAGACGTTCTAAGTTGTGATGTTGATGTTAAGGACATAGTCAGGACGTTGCTTCAGTACAAGTGTATCGCTGTCACGTGATAATGAGATGAGATACAGCATAGTAAGTACTCAAGTACTTTAAGTACTTATACTATGGAATACCCATGCATACCTCCTAACTTCATCTCCAACATAAATTTTCCTACACTACACTACATAGTACACACCAATCTGACTGAGACCTACTGTACACTACACTACACTACACTACACTAGTGTAGTCCAGTGCATTGCATCTTGGCGAATTGTAGCCACCTGGGGTGACCTACCAGTGAACTTGTCTTCTCTGGATTCGGGCGGGCACCTACACTACGCTAAACTGGAGATGGTGGTCCATTGTCATTCGACATGACTTGTGGCCATGATTTAATCATGTGAGAGGAAATGCGATGGTTGATAGTTCGAGGTATTAACCCTGACTCGGTCGACAGTCGAGCCATCTTCTCACACACTACAGCACGATAATACCATAATATACATTACATGCAATACAGATTGATTCATCGACGCAGAGTCCACAGTTGTTACCCTCTACACTATTACTTGCAGTACAGTATACTACACGACGGAAATATTTATCTGGGTGGGCATCCTTACGTACGTCGGATCCCGATCTTCCAATCCTAGCCCCCTCTTTTGCTACCCTACCCCGGGTCTTACCTTTATCATACCATACTGTAACGAGCCGCTGGTCTCGTGACAAATGTCCTTGCGAGCTCGTGTCTTCCTGATCGGTTTTTGATCGGTATCCTGAATAAGAGAGGGATGCGACAAGCCCACTGACCGAGGAGCCAAGACGCGATAAACCTCCTCGGCAGAAGAGATTTTAATTCTTTATCGTCGGTTGATGGCTGGGCATCGACTGGATCCGCGGAGAGCCCGACACGGCTGTGATTTACTACCTACTATTGTAAGACAACGAGAAAGCCCAGCCAAGGTCCTATTATCCGCTTAACACCACCTATACCACCTGAGTGAGGTTACAGGCCGGCCCCGGGCCCCAACCCGACGAATCGACAGATCTGACCGAGTACTCTACATTAGGTACATCCACCATCATATTATATGTGTACTAGTTACGTCTGTGTTCTACCGGGGATCTTACTAGGTAGCGAAAATTCTGTTTGACTACCGACCTCCTTACAACGTGCCTAGGCACTTTACCGATACTGTACAGTACTGTAGCCGAGTCTGGCTTGCAAGGACTGGCTGCTTGGCACCGCAAATACCGGCCTCGTACCTACTTGTGTTACTTGGTGTCACTCACGCATCTTCGAGGTATGTTTCTTCGCAGATTCATCCGCATCATCTCGGATTCTCGACTGCCCTCACCTCTTTTCTCCGCTGTGATCTGCTGTTGGAGCCCATTTCGCCTAAACAACGGACCAACCCCATTCATTCTCCATCTCTGGCTAGCCAAGCCTCAAGGGTCTATATGCGCTAGTGTAATGCAGAATGCAGATTTAGGCTTGTCCGCCTTGGCACCCCCAGCCCTTAATCACTTCTCTAAGTCAACCTTGCATGTGGTATTCAACTAAACGTCAATAGGGGGCCTCAAATCGAACGATTCGCCAAACTCGCTGTCGGGATAGTTTCTGGGCTCCCTTGAGCTTTCGTCGTGCGTTTACGGCATATTTTGTACAGGAGGATTCTTTCCAGGGATCCAATGTAAGCCTCGTGAGCTCTTATTTCATTTACCAGTCCTACCGTACCCTAGCTTATTTCCTATTTGTCAACCCTCCGTCCAGTCTCGTGAATAAGCCAAATCCCCAATTGATGTCACACCTATTCTCAATCCTACCCAGCACCTAGTAATGGACATGGTTTCCAGACTGCCCGTCCCGCATGAAACTAACAAGGAACCCCAGCTGAAATGGTACCACCAAAGCCGGTAAATGGCGCTCTCATTCCCGCCACCGCCAGTCAGAGTTCTTCCCCGCACCCCACATATGAAGATGGTCAGGTTGGCCAAGCTATAACAGGCGAGCAAGCCGCTGTTCATTGTGTCCCCCAAGCTTACGACACCAGTGCCGTCTTGACGCCACAAGCCACCTTACCCGGGGGTCACTCGGCGACAACACAAAAGATGCTGTTTTCCGACCTCTACAAGTCGACCAAGCTGCCCCTTTCGCGATTGCGACATCACTCGCAGCAGCACTTACCCGTGCCTCGAGAGTACGATCTAGATCTCGTGAGCAAGGACAAGGCGAAGCAGAAAGAAGCTGTCCGGCGCTTTCTAGCCGAAAGAATACGCAATGACTGGGTCTTTATTTGGCCACCATTACCTGAGACAGCAGGCGAGGCGAAACTGGCTTCGGAAGACCCTATCGAACATATAGAACACTTACCAGCACAACAGCCTGCTGTTGACGAAGTTGGGGAAACAGAAGCATCTACGCTCGGCGCTGACGATGCCGGTTACCACCGCGATGATGATGACGACAATGATGATGCCGTCTCTGTATATAGCACCGTCTCTGAAGACCCCCATTTCTGTCCCCGGACCGAGTGGTTGTCCGACCTATCCGATGAAGAGACTAACGAGCCTGTCTCACCTATGGCATATCGTTTCGAAACTCCAGATGCTGTAGGGGTGACTGTCAAGGCCACTGAATTAGCTCGCAGCGCAAAGCGGAGGAGAGCTGCGCGCGCCGAGATGGAATGGAATTCTGGATTGGCCTGTTTTGCTGCTCGAAGAGATGCTTGGACCGGTGCTAAGACAGCTCGTGTTCGTCCTAAGCCAACCGAATCCCCCCCGTCCTCACCCGCAACCAAAAGATTATCTTTCTGGCGGCTTTCGAGTTCGTCTTCACCATCGTCGCCTACCGATTCACATGCCGAGTCAACAGCTGGCACCGCACCACTTAGCCCCAGCGAAACCCGTACATCGGGTGACACTACGGCTGTATCTTCTGTGGATACTGACCCCAAAGAGCCCAAGGCTGCAGAGGACTCATCGCAATACCCAGTTCAAATCTTATTACCAATTCCACCGCCCTTACTTCCAGCCGCGAATCCAATGCGCGCTTCCATCACTCCCTCAGGCTACGCCGCTATCTACGATAAAATAATCGTTCACGCCATGACGCCTGCATGCCCAATTAATCTTGCCGATATGCTGCGAGTTTGCGTTGTCGGGTGGAAACGGGATGGAGAGTGGCCCCCAAGAGCCGTCGAAGTGCCGCCTGTTATGGCGGTTCGCAAAAAGAAAAGGAAGGATAGCAGTACTGATAAGAGATCGAGTGTCGGAAGGCGGTTAAGTTTCAACTTTCTTGGGCGCAGACTAAGCGCAGGTAGCGACCCAAACGCTGCCCCTGGAAGCCTGACCGCTAAACAGGACGACTCAGGTGCCACTAAAGGCGTGAAGAGGAGCTTACAGAGGGTCTTGGGGCTCGGACAAGATAACTGACAGTAAAACGAGAGAAATTGTTCCATGATGAGAGAATTTCGACCTGTTCGCATTTACGAAGAAAAGAAAGGGTGTTCATAAGCTGGCGGCGAACGGCAATGAACGGGCCACATGTCAGAAGGCGTATCGAGGGATCAATCAATCTATCGGTCTAGGCATTTCATGTTTGTGGGTATGGAGTTTTAGTTTTTTTAATGTCTTCGGCATCAGGGCATACGTATACCTAGCATGGCCGGCGTTCTTGGAGACTCTCTTTGCGTTAGAAGCCCCCTTTTATCGGTATGAGATATGAGACGATCCAATTCCAAAGGCCTTTTCGGCCAGCTTTGTTAACCTTGTAAATTATCGACGATTGTAATAGACAACGTTTTCTGCGGTCCTCCACTTTATCTCTCTGTCTCATAGTCGGGTGAGTTCCAGCTGATGTTGCCCAAAGCCTCGATTATCTAATCTTTGGATAGATGCGCAGGGAGTAAGGTTGCATCGAGATCACCATCAGGCGGAATATCATCATCGGGGAGATTTCTGAGGAATCATGTATTACTAGGTTAGTGAGCGTGCAGATATCTGCCGGTCGGCGAGTTCACGGCTAGCAGGTGTTTAGGTCTAGGTGATGATTGATTGGATTGCGTTGACGAATGCAATGCAGGGACTATTATTAGTCAGCGGCCTGGTTTCATCGGTACCACATATTGAATCAGTGTGGAAGTCCCCGAATTAGATATCTCCGGGGAGGTGGTGGTTATGCTTTTGCTTCCTCCCTTATGCGCAGGTATATATTCATGCGCTATTGGTAAGCCTGCTTATGACGATGCTTGAGCACCTATTTATGGACGCGCGAGATCATATGCGCTGCGATTTTCATATTTATCTACATAGCTTTGCGCGGCAAGTACCACGCTAGGATGACGCTTAGCCCGGTGAAGGCGAGATAGGCGCGCGCAATGTGGAATCATCTTGTCCACGTTGAGTTGAAGGTGTCTCCAAAGCAATGAGATGAGAATTCATTTAGATTGGTGTTGAGATACAGGCGATATATAATAACCACTCGTTGAGACCACTTGAGGAGTTTACCATGACGAATAATTCCTGGGGCACCCTCCTAGCATAATGTCCACCTCGCCTACGTTATTAATACGTCATAACTAGCGCCCCTCAGTCATCGAAATTCCGCGCACCATTTTATACCTTCTAACCATTGTACTTCGAGTTGAAATGGCCGAATCGATGCGCGCAATTGTAATATCGACCTTTGGCGGCCCAGAGGTGCTGTCCTATCAGAGTGTTGCGAAGCCTGTGCCAGACGACGGCGAGGTACTAATCCGCGTTCGCGCTTTCGGCGTAAATCATGCAGAGATGCGTAAGTGATATTCCGAAACCCTTCGGACCTCCTTTTCGAAAACAGACCAAGAGGTGGCAATTAGCCTGGTTAAATAGTTCTGCTCGCACAAACTCCGAATTTGGAACCCCCTCTCCCCAGAAGATAAGGAGAGGAAACCGTAAACCAAATATTCTAAGGCATGATTGCTAACAACAATTCGTAAAAGACATGCGCAAAGGCGAATGGGACGAATGGAACCCAATAACAGGTCTAGAGTGCGTGGGCACGGTAGAACCCTATCCCTACCCATCATCGCCAGGCCAAGCACAACGTTTCCCGATCGGTAGTAAAGTCGCCGCCGTGATGGGCGGGTTAGGCCGTAACAGACCGGGCGGGTACGGCGAGTACGTGACCGTGCCGTCGAGTAACGTTATCCCCTTAGACACTACACTCCCCTGGGAAGAACTCGCCGCGCTGCCCGAGGTGTATTGCACGGCGTGGTCGTGTCTATTCACCGTCTTGGATATTAGGAAGGGCGAGAAGATCCTCATTCGTGGTGCGACCAGTACCCTTGGACAGGCGGCGCTGCATCTGGCCGTCGATGCTGGCGCTGTCGTAACGGCCACCACGAGGCGCGAAGAGCGCTTCGCGTGGTTAAGGGATATGGGTGCTACGGAGACGGTGCGCGAGGAAAGCGGTCTCTTGAGTCAGGAAAACGGGAATAAGAAGTTCGATAAGACGCTCAATCTCATCGGGAACAAAGTCCTCCTCGAATCTATCGCGCTGACGCGGCCCGGCGGACGAATGCTGCAGGCGGGTTGGCTAGGTGGCTTGGAACCGGTGAGGGACTTCAATCCCATGGTACAGATGGAGTCTGGCGTGCATTTCAGTCTGTTCCATAGTAAGGTTCTAGGCACTCCGGAGTTCTCGCTATCGAATATCCCATTCCAGGAGATCGTGCAGAAGATTGAGCAGGGGAAGTGGGATGCGAGGCCTGCGAGGGTCTTCGAGTATCGAGATATTATTAATGCGCACCGCGCGCTGGATTCACATGATGTGGGAGGCAAGATTGTAGTGAAGTGTTGAGAGGAGCACATAGCTGCTTGCGTACTGTCATCTGCATGCATAACGATGAGATTTCCGATAACGTTGGTTGTCGTGAAACTTGGCTGGTAGGAAAAGGTGGTGATATATTGGAATCGGAGAGTATTAACGAAAACAATGCCATGCCAACGGTATACCCAATATAAGAAATACCCCAATTGTTACACAGGCACCAGTGCCTACGATGTATTCTTGGGAAATACATAGAAAATACAGAGAAATCATCACGAACTACCGGTCGTGATCGTAACACCATATCCAGCCTAGTTCCACCAATCCGCCATGTTCCACTGCGGGGGATTATCCTCCGGCCCCCGGTCAATATATAGAATAATCAGAGTGGCAATTAGGTATCGAGGTTCATGTCCAATTCAAAATTCATGTTGAACTCTTCATCTGGCTGGGGGGTGAGATCTTCGGCGGATCCCGAGTTCCTCAGAAATCCCCAGTCGGCCCAGAAGTTTCCAGTCGAGTTCGACTGCAAAGACTTGGCCTGCTGCGCATCTTGTTCGATCGTATTGGCAGGCTGTAAATATGCGTTCTGTCGGGCATCTGAGCTGAACATGTCGACACGCTGCAAGTAAGCGCTCTGTTGGAAGCTATTGTTCGTCCAAGCGGGGGTGGGGTTACCCAACCCCTGCAGGACGAGCATGCCGTTTTGGGGTGCACTATGCACTAAGACCATGTGCTCGTCGAGATCGATCTGCTGAAGATATGCAAATTCACCGGTCCTCATACAACCCGGTACTAGGCATGGGTATCGTGGCGTAGATTGACGAGAAGCTATTGAATCCGCAGCAGGGTGACTGTGGGAGAAATTGGAACCAAAGTTTTCGGGGATTCTACCTGCAGGAATTTTATGGAAAGTCCTCAAGTGCTGGAGCCGGTGATCAGCGCGAGAAAACGCTTTGGGAACCTCGTCGTGTTCGCAAAGGGGGCAGACAAATTCGTTCACATTGTTCTTAGATGCGATGTGTCGCTTAAGGACGTCCAGACGTTTAAATGTTTCCCCGCAGACACATCCATACGAACGATGATCCTCTTTTTCACCGTGTTTACGAAGCGCAGCGTTGTTCGGGCACCGCGTATGACAGATAATGCAGACACAGACATCCTGGCCACTAGAAACACAGAGCCTCGTTAGCAGGGGTTGGCAGGGAAAAAAGGCTTACTATTCTCTTTGCGCAACAGGTCCTTCAGAAGAAACAACCTGACGGGCGTGTGGAAGGATGATTGGTGGGCCCGAGGCGTCAGGTAGCTTGTGACCAGGAGTGTCTGTGTCGGCGTTGTCTGTCTGTAATGAGGCGTTCATTTTGTTCCACGGGGATGTCATGGTGAGATCAACTGTTTAGCTGGGAGAGTCTAACTGATGGCTACGGGCCGGGGAGGGGAAAAAAGGCCAGGGGCACACTGTTATAGATATAGAAGAAAATCTAAGCACGTAGGAGAAGACATATGGGGGATGGGAATAAATGATGATGATAAAATGTTTATAGTACACTAGGAGATGATGTTGGGACGTCGATGAGCCGCTCGATGGTGCAGAACCTGGGCGTTGTCCTAGGCGATGATGATGCAGGGGTTATTGAGACGTGCATATCAACATGCGAGGAACACACATCCTTGTTTCCGAACTCCCCTTCTTTCAAACATCTTTTCCTCAAACGTCCTTTCCTCAAATGTCCTTTCTTTCAAACGTCCTTTTTCCCCGCCCGATTGTACCCCCCAAAATCAACTCATAGAGAGAGGATGTAGAGGGTGGGAAGGATAGTGAACCAACCAGGTCCAATTATTCATATTGCCATCTACTTTCTTGCCGACTGCCTACATAGCATCGCTACTACGACCCTAGGTACCCAACTTATCCCGCAGATGTGTATTTGGAGGGGCTCCATGAGTATAAGTAATAACTTGAGACTGGTTCAACGCTGGCCATTAAATAATTACCAAGAGATTTCTTCGGTAACACATATTACAGGACAAGGGAGAGCCCTACCGACGAAAGGCGGTAGCGAGTCGACCATCCCGCTGAGGTGAAGGGAGGAAAGTAAATAAACAATAATTATTTGCCATGCCCTCGGCTTCGCCCCTCGTCTAGCATCTTCCTTGCCGTCCGATACATCATGCAAATGATAGTCTTCGCGTCTTTTACTAAGGAAATCAGGAACCTGAATGAACTCCCCTTATTCTGTTATTCGGAATAAAAAAAAACATCAAATAGATCTTGAATGTTGATTA
Source organism: Xylaria digitata (assembly GCA_022495195.1). Classification (NCBI taxonomy): domain Eukaryota; kingdom Fungi; phylum Ascomycota; class Sordariomycetes; order Xylariales; family Xylariaceae; genus Xylaria; species Xylaria digitata. The sequence continues at coordinate 20,324 of MU376998.1, forward strand.
ATACAACCCTTATAAGGCATATATACATCTACTCCGCTCCCCCCTCGCTCTCAGTTCTTAGTCTATACGAACTACGTGAGTGTTGACGAAGATACACGCCCATCATGGCATATTTTGGTCAAGCCTTATCATAATATGGTTTTGTATATGGTTTTGATTGTCTCGCACCCACTACTAAAATAACAATGGTAGCCTCGCGCAATGAGATAATTTGTTGCGGACCTTGACAGTACAGGGCCAATCTTGGATCGCGAAAAACCATCGCTTGGCGGCAAAGCATCATTTGGTACTCAATAATCTTCAGGTGAAATGGATAAACCAAAATTCATGGGCCATCATGCTCTTGCCTCTTCCTCGCCCGTGCCATTTCATCTATCAGACTAGGATATAGCCAGCCAGTGCAGAGCATCGATGCATGCAGTTCAGCCGACCCCAAGGACTTGCTTCAGCATCTGATGTCGCAATACTGCCACCCTACCGCCCTTCCACTTCATCCTTCTACCCTATCCACCCTACCCTATCACGAGCCACCCCTTGCTATGAAAATTCCCAAAAGTCATATTTTGGTCGGCGAAAATGACTTTCAACTCAAGCACAAGAGGACAATGGTCCCCTTCGTGAAAATGACAGCTACATACTGGATATTTCAAACCCAATCATATTATTTCGCCACTTGTGGCCCTCCATACAGAAGCCCGCCGTTCTGGCTGCACACAACCAGCTACATGAGCTCCAGCCAGGCAACAACGCCATCATCGAGAGCGTCGAGACGGCTCATACCCTGCGTGATCTACGCACCCTGTTAGTGTTGTGCTTTGCAAGTAAGGCTATGAGCTAGGATTACCCTTAGGAACACCCATCGGGCTCCCGGGGTCAGGTTCCCGCTGCGGCTCCTGCTGTACAGCCTGCGGACGAGTCCCAACGACTGGATCTTCAACTACACCTTTTTTACCGTACTATTCTTGGATGTAACAGATGGGGTTGGAACGTCTTCCTTGGTGAGATTGACCTGGACGAATACACGTTAGCTTATACCTTACTCCGGGACTACGTATCTAACTGACCAAGAGCTGCCCGCCTTGACGCCCTCCAATAGAGTATCGTCTCATATAACACCAGGACTTCTAATATGATGTATATTACCGGTCAACTGGGAATGTTCCTTAGAGCGGCGACCTCTATTTGAATGGGAGGGGCGAGCAAGATGTGTATGGCTAGATGACTAGAGATATTATTCGAGATGGCTACCAGATGAATAGAGTCGGCGAAGGGGGCACACACTATCAAGAAGCTGCGAATCTACTTCATGATAGCGGGCTCGAGGCGAACCGGGTCTGTGGACACGACGGCGAACAGGACGTTGAGATGGACTTTGAGGCGGGCTTTGGGCGAACCTCCTCTGTCTCGTTCATAACCCTTCAATACCTGTGAAATGTTGGGCTAAAGGATGATTCTTTTCTATTACCATAAAATACTCGGGTCTTTTTCATGACTAGCGATGTGATATATGCCTTAATTTAAATTATTCGTGTCCCCTTTCCACCCAGAAAGCTCATAAGTTTTGGAGGAATCGGCTCACTCGCCATCGCATCTACATATATCATATATCCCTTGTTAGTTAAAATTGACCCCACGCGTGCTAGTAGGGGGCGCTATATCGATAGAGACGACTTGAAATCTTACAGAGAAGAACCCCATTAACACAAATCTACTACATTAGCACGGGATATAGGGACTTTTGATTTACTAATGTGAATGTGTTTTAGTTATGTGAAAAGAAAAGTCCAGAGTGGTGCAAGTTGTCTGAATGAGGAGCGTGCTTGGTACGTGGAAAATATGGAATATCAGGATCACCTCATTAGCGAAGGTAGTGTGAATGTTGCAGATATTGAAATATTGATTTACCAAAGGAAAGACTAAGGAATCATAAGTATCTTCGAAATCAACTAACCCCTCCTTTGTAGCGCACTTCATAAGATGAAACGAATGTGGATGGCAACGATTCCGTTGCTTATGGGCCCCTTTGACCTCCTCCCTTGCCATGTCGAGCGTTCAAGAATACACGTAGAAAGAGAAATGTAACTCCAGCAATCCCCCAAGGATACAAACGCGCGCGGGGGCAACTTCGTAACTCTCCGGTCGAGGCGCATGTCTTCTCGAATTCCCTCCTGAAGATGTAGAGTATCAGGCAGGGATTCGTAAATTCCCACTGGAATTCTGAGGTCCAATTGAATCAGATGAATAACAAGTCAATTATGGGCACCCGCACACGAATTTATTGTCCAATCCAGTAATGGCGACGGCGGGATGCTGGTGCTGTTTGTTTTAGAGTTTAGACACTTGTTCTCATGTCCCTGAAGAGTGGTGAGGGTGGGCAACCCTTCGCCGTAATGCGTTTAGCGATATATGCGATGCTCGGGTCGAACATACGAAATACTTGGTGCCTCAGGATGCTTGTTTGCAATGTGCTTTTTCAAGTCCTTCTCACGCATGTACCCTTTAACACCAACTCGCTCACAACTAGAAACCGGGCAGGAGAAGTCGCTTTCTTTGTGGACATCTCTCATATGCTTGCTGTAGTCAGACTGTTTCTGAAAAGGTCTTCCTTTGAATTTCTCTATCCACGGTAGGGGTGAAGCGGGATCTCGGTACGCTTCGCAGTCTGCATGGGAGCAGGCCGTGATATCCCAGTGAGGCGAGGGCCCGGAGGAACGAACGACGTTGTTAATTTTTTCTTGTTCCATGTTATGGTAACCTCGAAGATGTTGGACGAGATGATCACTCCGGCGGAAAGCTTGCTTGCCAAGATGACGTCTGCAGAAGGTGCACTCATATCTTATGCCTTTCTTGGCGAAGCCGTTGAGGTGACGGAGGAGCACGTCATGTCGGGCAAACTTGACTCCACAGGAACATTCATAGGAGCTATGTTTACATGCATTTGCGTGTTGTGACAGCTCGGCCGGACTATCGAATGTTCCATTACACTCGGCACAGGCAATGGCCGAGTCATCCCAGACTGCGTGATGGTTGGGTAAATGCGGTGTGGCTCGATGAGTGAGCAGACTTTTACATTTGTAGAAACGACTATTACAACCCGAGAAGCCACATACTTTTATGGCACCTTTATCGTGGCCGTGGGACTTAAGTAAGGATTGATCATCAAACGACCGATCGCAGCCCTTACACACGAATTGGTCTATTGTGTTTCTGTGTGTAATCAGTGCAGTGGAATGGGGACCGGAAGGGCAACTGTGACACCCACCCTTTTTGTTAGCAACTGCTAAAAAAAAACCCCCTCACGATTGGTCGACCGTTGTAGTGGCGTCAGGCAGCAGCGGCAGGGAGGGGCCAGGCTGGAAGCCAGCATTGAAATCAAAGTTGAGGGCGGGGTCAGCGCCAAAGTCCATGCCGGGATCGAAGCCGTAAGTTGCGTTGTAATCGTAGTTAGCCTCATTCTGACCAATGGGGTCCGGGTAGCCAAGGAAGTCGAAGTCGAAGGGTTCGGCCATGAAGGCGTCGAAGTCGAAGTTGTTGAGGTACTCAGACATCTTGGCAGGAGCTATCGTTGAAGCGGCGAGAGATCTCAAGCACGTATATGATTGGATAGAGCGGGGAGGATAGGTTGGCTGCGTACGAATGTTGCTGTTCTGGAAGCGTGAGCGGCGCTGTTTGAGCGGATGATCAGAAGGGGGGGGCCACTGGGTATTTCTCTCCGCGGAGAGGAACGAGAGTATCGTTAAAGCAGCGATAGCTCGAGGTACATGCAAAATAGGGTGGAAGACGCCCCCTTGCCCTTTTGGGTGGCTGCATTGTCAAGGTCTGATCAGCAAGCAGGCTGTGGACGCCACTTGTCACCCTATTTGTATGGGAAAAGAAATAAATAGTAACATTCGATCTAGCGAGTGTAGGCATGTCAACCAAGATGTTCCATGGGGTGTTGAACTGTTGTTGGGTAACGAGATCCCCAATATTAGAGCCTGAAATAGGAAACTTCACCGCAATGTCTGAGTGCATCTTTCTCACTTCCGTGTAGAGAATATTCTCAACTCAACTCACTTATTATAATTGGGACACTGCTAAAGGAGCACACTATATGCCAATATTGGACAGGCCACTCAGCCGTCAAAATAGCCACTAGGATATACGCCTGTCCATCTAATATGGTATTCTCTAAAGAACATACACGGTTGAGCTGCTGAAACAGGCAACCTGCAAGTAAATACCCCAGGTATAATACAGAGCCACATCAGATAGATACATGTACAGGTGATCATACATCAAGCCACTTTTATCGTCTCCTTTTACCGTCCACTACGAACCCGGGCTTGTTCCGAGTCGTGTGCTTCGGGCATGACCTCAAAACCCATCCCCTTCCTCTTCCTGCGCGCCTTGTTGTCGCCGTATCTTTCGTCGAACTTCCTGATGGCTGTCAATGTTGCCATATCTTCTGAAACGCTGGCGCTGATCTCCTTGAGCGCCTTGTCGAAGTGTCGGCGGTTGAGTACCCGCTTCTCCGCCCATTTGTACGGCTCCGGGCCCGTATGCCGCTCAGACGCCTCGAGCTCCTCCTTCACCGCCGCCATGGCCGCCGCCACGCACACGTTCTTGAGGTCGGAGCCTGAGTAGAGGGGCGTGCGTTTGGCCATGTCCTCGATCGACACCGTCTCGTCTACAACCTCGTCTTTGAGGTGGATCTTTAGAATAGAGGCCCGGTCTGCCTCGAGGGGCAGATCGATTAATAACTTGCGGGGTAGACGTCGGAGAACGGCTTCATCCAAGTCGAACGGCCGATTCGTAGCGACCATAATAAATGCCTTCATCTTGTCCATCCCGTCCCACTCACGAAGAAATTGATTGATCGTCTCTCTCCTATTCGCGTTTTGATGTCCGCCTCGAGCACCGAGTAGGGCATCTGCTTCATCGATGAAGATAATCATTGGCTCCTTCTTCTTCGCAAGCCTGAAAAGAGCCCGCACATTTTTTTCGCTTTCGCCAACGTACATATTGTTGATGGAAGCGCCACTGACTTCAATCATATTTGCGCCGCTCTCCTTGGCTACTGCTTTTGCTAGTAATGTCTTGCCCGTACCGGGAGGACCATACAAGAGACAGCCAGGGATTCTATCAGTCGCCAGAACGCCGTATGAGAAAGCCTCAGGCCGGACTAGTGACAGTGTCGTAAGCATTTTGATCGATTCTATTGTCTCCTGAGGAGCATGTATATCCTTGAAGGTTGTTCGCATATCTTGTGCATTTACCATGCTGGACATTAACTTTTCCTCTTGATTCTCGGCAAAAGGGTCTAACTTCTGCATTCTTGCCAGCATGTCTCCTTTGGCATCTTTCTTGGCATTGAAGGCTTTTGACCTTGCCGCCGCTTTCTCCTTGATTGCGTCGACGACCATCGTGCTCAAGAGTGCCTTCTTGAAACAATCTCGGCTGAACAACTCGGTAGCACCTGTTGAGCTCAAGCTGACCATTGTTGTCGCAATTCGGTATATCTTCGTCATTGGTAGAACGCTGCGCCCGTACGCGAATAGCGTATCTAATTCTAATTCATGCTGAGCGAGTATTGGCACTTCTAACATCTCCTTCGAATAAAAATTTATGTCTAGTCCCAATCTCATCTTCGAGTGTGTCGGCATGGAGTCATCCAATCCTGTCAGTGACCATAGCATCCTGACGATATTTTCATCGTTCTCGCGAAGATAATCTTGGCTCTCCCACAGAGCTAGTGCAGACTTGGTGCTTGCACGAACCCGAGCATCCGAACTCAGGTGTTGATATATATGAATAACTCGCTCGCTCATTTCCAAGTCCCTCATTGCCTTTTGGTAAGATTTTGGTGCGTCATGGGTCGAGCAGGAGCCTACAAGAACCACCTTGCGGCCTGATAACCATAGTTCGTCCACGACTTTCCGGATCTTGCTCACGATGGTAGCGCCGATATCGTCCATGTTAAGGCCGTTGAAATCGTTGATATGAACAATGAGGGGTTTCTGTTCGGCCGTATCAACATCTGCCGAATGAATGAGCTCGTCAAGAGCTGCGTTGACTTTTATGTCCTCCCATAGCTCGTCACTTTTCCCACGGGTACCAGAGTTTAACAAATACTCGTCCATAGATAATGTCTGTCGTTTTGTATCCTTGCGTACTTTCTCGTCGCGCAACGTCACTGTAAGTGGTAGCTCCAAAGCGCCGACCTCTTCATTCTCCTCTTCGACAGCAGGGTGCGGCGGCTTCAGTCGTCCGCAATTCTCGGCTGCTCTATAGCCGAGGAGTGAAATATCACCTGGACTTCTCGTGATATCCTGGCCAACGTAGCGTCCTACAATATGTGCAATGTCGTGGGCCCGTAAGTGTAGAACATTAGCTCCTAAAATTTCGGCGGCGTGTTGTACGGTGTCTTGGGCCACTGAGAATCCAGAGCAGTCATGTACGTTAACGATGGTAGCAGGCCGGCAGAGGTTTGCGAGCCTGCTGTTCTCGGGAGCCCGAATGAGGAATTCAGCCCGCAGAGCGGTGACGATCTCATCGATTAGGGTGGGCTCGTACAAGGCGACCTTCGTTAGTGGGATTTCGTCACCCTTCATTACGCGCGCCAGCAGTAGGTTGGCAAATTCTTCTTCAAACAGGACTGGGACATTCTGATTCACGGTGTCGTATTTGAGAAGTGCCGTCACCCAGCCTAGCGATTCTGGCGGCGGTGTTAGCTCGAGTGTCTCTGGCTTGGAGCCCGCATCGTCTCCATGCTGTGTTCTTATCTGATGTAATACAGCCCAATAAGCCGAGGCGCCCAACACATCCAGTCTTCTCGCGATCCGATCGGGTTCAAAATTTGTTGATTTTATAAATCTAATGGTTTCTTCAATGTTTGAATCGGACCATGCCGAGGCGTTAAACAAAGCGTTGACTCGCTGCCTAAAGAGCGACGGGTCTAGAGCATCGGCATCGGTGTCTTCGCTCGTGCTACATCTATTCTGCTCGGCCGAGGCCACTTTTAGGAGTGTCTTTGTCTCACCATGGCGATATACGGCCAGACTAAGGAATGGTTCGGGGATTTTGACGGGAGGCAGGTCGGACTTTCGATTCCGCAACGCTCGCGATCTAAGGCCGTTCGTCGGCTTCTTGCGACCCTGGTTCCCTCCATCGGTAACCGCGGTATTCTCGCCGGGAAGGTTCTCCTGTATGTCCTCGGTCCCCGCACGGCTAGTCTCACCACTCCCGGGTTTGCGGCCGTCGTCTCGTGGAGTGTCGCCAGCGGCGCGACTGGGGATAGTTGAGTGAAAGGACCGCGTGGGGCGGGATACTAGGCGCGTTTGTCGACGAGTTTGTGCCACGGACCGGAAGGCACGGGTCCATTGGTTACTCATTCGGAGAATTGGCGCTCGAATGGAGCGTGCAATGGCATGGCTTTGCAAGAAGTGCCAAAGCGACCGAGAAGGAAAACCTAAAAATACTTATTATCTTGATGTTCGATTTCCAATCCGCACAGAGCTTTTGCCTGGTCCAAGCGTCACACGTGCCCCACATACATTTACTTAGTCATGTTACTCACTCACTTTGTATTTCGAGCATCAATAGGTCTAGGTTAGGTACTTATAGGTAGGTAGTACCAGTAGATAGTAGACATACTTAAGGATGTGAGGCGAATTCCATTCCATAGGCAGAACATAGAATCATGGTATCCTGACAGGTAGCGCCGAACCTTGCGTACATGTCTACATACTCGTTTGCTCATTCGTCATTCAATTCTCAACCAAACATTTGCTGGTATTCCGCAACGCCGTGCTCCCCAATGCAACTAAAACAAAATTTCATCAAACAACGCTTCATGCGGTGCTGTTCTCATCATCATGTCGTGGGCCTTGTTCCACGTTCTGATCTGTTCCTTCAAATTTTGCAAAAGCACCCTTGTCTCCCATTTGGAAACAGGTGCTCCTTGTCCCGGTTGAGTAGCTAAGGGTTTCTGTGACCTTGGCGGCCCTTTGATTGTGATGGAAGCTTCGTTTGACACCCAATTGTTACGGATATCTTGGAGCATGTGACTGGAAAACCTGTCGACTTGTTCGTGGTATCGTAATGTTGTTTCCGGCCCGGGCATTCCCAGGCCATCGAAAAGATGGTCGAGCTCAAGAATTCCAGTATTTTGTTCGTCGTAACTTACGACAATATCCGAGAGACGTGCGTCGGCTGCGCGCGTGAAATCGGTGAGCTCGTCTATTACGCGGGGAAAATCCTTCGCGATTCGAATTTCCGGCTCGTTGATGAGATATGCTGTTACGGACGGAGAGAGAATGTTAAGGATTTTGATCATGGCGGTTAAGGAGACAATATCTCCGTGTTGAAGCCCGGAGGGTGCTCTCATTTGCAGCACTTCAGCCCCTGTCAGCACTATTGTGTGCAGTGCTAAAATGTCCATCATCATGTCTCTGCCGATCTGCCGATGAATACATGGTGCTGATAGTCGAGCGTCTATGGCTTCAATGTATGTATCTAGGAGAACCCAACCTTCAGATGCTTGAGTGGCCGTCCTAACGATGGCAGGAACCATGGTGCTCAACATAAAATCGAACACATGTGTATGCTTCATGCTCTCTTTTAATATACCTGCTTCATTCGCAAGTTCTCCATTTGCAAGAGCAATCTTAAAACTCGGAAAAAGCAGGTAAAACAGACCGGATACTGCTTTGGAATCTCCCTCTTCCAGCTTGAGTCCCCATGACAAGATTCCTGCTGTTTGGAGCCGTGGATCTTCCCTCGAAGGGGAATATTCCTGGCTGATCTGATAAAAGAAAGAATCCACCGGGCAAAGATCTTGTGATCGGATGAGGCTGATAATAGATCGCACGAAATTCACATAATTTAGATGCTCAGGTGAGTTCAAAGCCATGGATTTGAATTCGGCTCTCATTCGATCCATTACGAAACGTAAAGCTTTAGAGAACATACTCTGCAGATGCGGCTTTTTGCTTACATCTGTGCGGAGGAAAGCTTTCCGCATGGAAACGATGGTGCCTATAAATGAATAAGTATATAGTCAATTATAGCACTGTGGTTTCCCTTACGGTTGAATAGATCCCTATTAGAGCTGTAGTCGGGCATGTCACCAACTTTTATGGTAGTGTTCTCTAAGTACGTCTCATCAAGCCTTTTGAAGCTCATGGCTAGTCGGTTCTCATAAGCTAGATACTGGAAGGGCTTCGTTATTTCGACCAAAAATAGGCCCAACGGCGTTAGTCCAAGGTCCTGGAATGTTGTTAGCCACGGCTTTCCATAGATTTAAAGAATCTCACCTTGAAATCAGCAATCCCTCTATCGGCCATCGTAGCTAAAAAGAGGGCGACATATTTTCGAGCGGTTGAGGCAGTGGGTTTAGATATGTCTTGGAAAAGATTATATTTTCCTGCTTGGAAAAATTGGCGGAATCGCTACCAATGTTAGCAACTATAGACCAAGCAGACTGAGAAACTTACAGCAAGTCGAGCATGGACTAAGCATGCTCCCAACCGACCAGCAAGCGTCACAGCTTGTTCGGTACAAATGTCGCGGTCACCTACTTGACCGACACCCGCGTTCTGAGACCCTATATTGATAACCCCCCGAACAACGGACATCAGGGGCGAGGAAAACCTGCGTTCGAGTAGCTAGAACCAATTAGAAATTATGTTCAAGACTTGACCACTCCAACTCACCATGATGGCATCCTCTTCATGCCACGACTGCTCAGCATGCAGGGGCTCGACGCTCGTAAATTTGTCGATTCGCGTGAGAAAATAGTCAAGGATGTCCAAGGCGACCTGTAAAACGCCCCAGTCGGAGTCCACAGATGAGAATGAGAGACGAATTAGTATTTGTTCAAGTGGATCTGGTTAGGGATGTCAGTGTTACTTCGCCCAAGCGCCGGGAATTCCAACTTACAATGACTCAGGACAAACGAAGCTGCACCAAGGGTCCGAGTGTGACGCATAATGTCTATGAATGCCTTCATCGAGAAGTGTAGTAAGTCCATAGCAACCTTTTTGTTCTTATTGATGACGGCGTTTTTGTGCTCCTGTGTGATATTTCTACAAGCCTCCGCTGACATGCCTAAAAGTTGCTGATTGACCTCGGTTTCCACAGACAGGAACTGTTCGAGCACCTGTTGCGAAATATTTCTTTGCCAATCAGCTAGCGGTTTGTACGTCGAGATATCTTCGCAGGATGAAACGACAAATTGCGATAGTCGACTCCAGGCACGTAAGTTAATTAAGCATGCCTCTTTATGAGAACTTCCGAGAACAACGAGCCCTTCTATACTCTGAATAGATGGTCGCATGTCTGGAGGGGCCGCCCAGAAAAGAGTACAGAGAAGGTCGTGGTGATTTCGAAGCGCAGCTATCTCGGCCTCATGAGTTGCCATCATTTTATCGTATTGTCGGCTATGGTTGGGTAGAAGGCGGGCTACGAGATTCCTAACCTCCTTTGTCATTCCAGATTTCCGCAGTCGCTTAATGGACATTGCAATCAACTTTAGGTAAATATGAAAACATCGATCTTCCGGCGATGTGGCAAGTGACGGTGACCCCGGAAGCTCTTCGAGGAACTGTGGGGATTCATATACCTCCTCATTTCGTAGATTATGAAGGTCTTGAGCAGCAAAAAAATCGAAGATTGTCCCCAATATCGTGCTGCATTTGTGCCACCCCCACTGCTCTACTAGGTAATGACACCGACTCACGTTAGCCCGAAGATAATCATTGAAGCTGGGGGGCTGTCGACTACTGTGTTGATAAAGCTGGAATATACGCCGCAGTAGTCGTTGAGGGATCGTCCATCCTTCTATTGGTGCCGTTAATCGCATTCCAGGTATTGCAACGCCTGTATTGTCAAACTCGCCCAACGGAAGAAGCGTAAATAAAGTTCGCCAGGCTCGCTCAAGAATAGTTGCGTCAACAGTACCATCTATGCTTGGACCTAAAACTGTTGAGGATATCACCTCCCAAAACCCAGCTCTGGGTAAACGAACTTCCTCGAGAATCCGAATCAACGTAACCCAGCATATTATAGAGTACTCATCGTTTCGGATCCCCTTTTCCCGGAAGGACATTTGTTGTAAATGACCATATATGTCTCGAACATCTTTGAGATCTATCAGCAGAAGGACTCCAGCTGTGGTTGCAGCAAGTCGTTTTAGTATCTCCTCTATCTGAAATGCTTCCGAGATATTGTTCAGCTTTTGGCATAATCGCAAAACCTGCACCGTAATGATGAGGACGCGTGTTAGAACTTCGATGAAGGTTTGTGTTGCGTTCCTTGAACCCGGAATCTCTTGAAGACGTCGCTCGAAGGTTTGTAAAATATTAACCAATCGGCTGGCAAAAGTATTTGAGCTTTCAGGTTCGATAAAGGTCAAATGTTCTTGAAGATATATCAAGATAAAGTCAGCAGCCCGCACAGGTGTTGTAGTCTCTGCTTCGGAATCAATAGCGGGGGCGGCATCCAAATGGTCCATCACCCAGTCAAAGATGATGCCAAGCTCTGAAGATATTTTCGCGTCCCATGGACCCCAATGGAGACTCTGTTCGTCAATAGTAAACGTGCACCGACCTCGATGGCTGTCCAAATTGCCTAGAGACTTGCCGTCTAGAGCTGTTTTCAATCGACCGTTACCGACTATCGTGCTTTCGTGAAAAAACACACCGCGGTCTAGAGGGAATATTTCGAAGTGTTGAGTATAATGCGTACCGTAAGGAGCTAGGCCAAGTAGTTTCCCAGTTGCTTCATCGTTTGAAATATCTAGCACTACTGTGGGAGGGTTGAGATCAGGCGGCAAGGGGTCGTTGGCATGGGTGTACCGAGGAGCAGAAACATCTATAGGTCGAGGACGGACTTGTTTCTTAAACCTTGTCCTTTTTTTGTTTCCTAGCGGCCTACAAATAGCGTTGCTTTCTAGTGACTTGGGGGTTTCAGTCACGAGCTGCCGATTATGCATCGATGCCTGTTTACTGATCGACCGTTCAAGGTGGGAAGTGGGTATTGATTTGCGTGACTTTCGATACAATGCGTCCAAGGCCTTTTTTCGTGCATCGAACGTGTACCTATTAGCAGTCTCTCCTGGCATTTCGAGCTGAGCAGGCCGACAAAAAGGATCACGGGGTCTAGGCCTTTCAAGTAAGAGACCACTTGTGTTCAAGCTAGAACTAGGCTGATTCCTTGTTCCAGCATCTACAAAGTCATCCATGCTAGCCTGCTTAACCATCCGACGAGGTTGGGAAAAGCGATTTGAGGTCTTCACGAGGGTACCTTGATTTTTTGTAGGTCTCGGGTTCTGGGCAACATTGGTCTGAGCTGTTATTTTGATGCCTTTAGCTTGGCGAGGTCGTGGAGGAGCAGAGAGGGAAACTGATTTCCTTGGCTGGATCATTCCCTCGTTCCAGCGTTTCAAGACCCCAACTGCGTCGATAGCATCTCGACGCGTTCCAAGCATGATTATTTTCTTTGATGGGCTCGAACGTCCCTGATCCCGCCTCCTACTAGCCGTACGAGCAGCAATACGGATGAAAGTAGGGGCATCTGGCTCTACAACGTCCAAGATACCAAGTCGTGGAGGTCGAGAAGCCGCTGGTTTCCTCTTGCCACTGTTCTGTTTTCTCAACCACTGCGCCCCTGTTCTCTCTTTCAACACCTGCACGCATTTATCTTGAGTGCTGGAGACTGACTTGGTACGGGTGAGAAGTCCAGTAATGTGCTGCTGGCGCTTCCTCTGGCCTGGCTGGCCATTGAATATTGACTGTTGGCTTCTTTTTCGCTTCCTCTGAAGCCCGCTTGAGCTTGTGGTTGTCCGTTTATCATGGGAAATCATATGGTCAATATGATCCTCCTCAATTACGGATACAGCGTCATCTTCGACGGTCGGACTATTTACGTTACGAAAGGAGATGTCAGGTTCCTGGGGTCGTACGGTCGAGTCCGAGTCATCGGAATCATCAAGGAATAAGGCAGAGCGACTGCCTGCCTGAGACGACAGAAGCCTGCGTTGCGCAACCCCTTTTCTGGTAGAACGGTCAGGCGATAAAGCAGGGCTACGATGCCTAGCGGTTGGTTTGGCCTTCTGCGCGGATGCCCGCTGATCAAGTCGAAGCCATGACGCCGGCAAAACTCCACGTATTCGCCTTGCCCCTAGGCGTACTTGGTCAGGTTCACTCTCGGAAGCGGTTCGAGAACCAGTATCTATACCATCCTCGTCGCTACCGATATCACTGTCTCCGTTCTCCAGCGCGGTCAGGTCAATGAGTTCACTATGCCGATTGGCGGGCGCGGGGCTGTGTGTCCGTGAAGATACGTTGCTGCTCGCTTTAGGAGTTAATGTGATCATAGACTTCCCTCTTAGTCGATTAACTCTAGCCATAGGCGTGATTGCAAGAACGCCGGGACTTGTTTGGGGTGGGGAAGCCGGAATGTCAAAGATATCGCCGATATCCGGTAGAATCGGGGTACTGTTGGTGACGTTCCCAGATTCATTACGGAATTTTGGAAGTTTTCGTTTCGAAGAGGACTTAGGTGAAGATCGCCGCTTACGAATCCGTTGTGCAGGTTTGCTTGATTTCCACTTCTCGACATCATTCGGATCAGGAAACTCATCGTCTTCCTGTGAACTGGGAATGGCTTGTTCGGGTCTTGTAGAGTATGATTCGGGGGTGGGGGATGGCTCCCCGTCGTCCGAAAGCAACACATTATCCACCCCCGGGAGAGGTGCAAAATGTCCAGTTGTCTGAGACTCTTCTGATTCTTCCGCAGTAGCATCTTTATTAGTGACCTGACTATCATCTTCGAAATCTTGCTCCTGGGAACCCTCCTCCTGTCTCCTCTTCTGTTCCTCTTCGGCTAACACTCGCACGGGACGTAAACCGTGAGACTTCCACGTCTTGTTGTACTGAGCACTCTCAAGTAGATATGGATGCTCTTGAATTGGTTTTCTCGGTCGCAGTGACCGTCCTAATCGAATATTCTCATTTTCAGTTCGCTCGCTCTCTCGGACGAGGGGCGTTCCTTGTACCTCGAACCTTGCTCCTACGAAATATTCGGGGGCATCGAGTGGCGAAGATAGCGCAAGTTCTTCGCTTCTAGCACGATCTTGACCAGTGGGCCCGTTTATCGGTGCATTACTTTCAAAACGATGCCCTAGCTCGAACAGGGAAGATAGAGGAGGTGACGATTCACGTTGAATTTCGTTGGTGGGTGATCCTGAAGTCGGCGGTTGGGGTTCATTTTTCTTTGGTTTCGGGCTGGGAAGCACATTGTGTCCCTCGGAAGAGATCTGTGATGAGAAGGGGACATCCCAAATAGTATGACTCTCGTTATCAATTAGATTACCTGCGGAATCAGCATCTCCAGCATTCCCAGCATCCTTTGTAGTATCCTTAGCAACATCTGCTTGTGCAACAGCTGGCACTGATTCTTGGCTATCCCAGGTACTTTCGTCGTCCGAATCTGGCACCTCGCCAAGCTCCTTCCACTTCGCCATTGAGCTTATGACGCATCTCCATGTAGTGGTATCATCCACCGTATGTTATCATATTGGTGTAATTCAATCCTGACTTTTAGGACCGAAACCGCACGACAGTAAACACGCGTGAATGTGCACACACTTTAACGCGTCTCTAGTTAATAGTGGGGGTGTCTTTAATGGATCTTGGGCCACACTTACCCTGTAACGTAGGTGTGGGCCTTACCTAGGTACCTAGTAGGGACCTCGGAACTTACCTATTGACGGGTAGATGCATATCTACTACCCCGATAACCAAATTTCTACGTAGCACAACATCACCGCCTAACCCGTGCGATTGAGGTCGTCGACGTCTACCTACCTAAGGTACGCTAGATCCGAAGCCCTTAACCCTATTCTTATATTCCGCTTCCTTATATAAACGAATATCCAAGGTTGGTCTCGTAACGGAACCAATTTCCCTTGAAAAATAGAGAAGCGGACTGAAGTTCGATCTCGTCACCTACTCTCCTCACTATGAGTCTCTTTGCTCGCAATTATGTCCCGTTAGGACTAGCTATCGTATTCGGTATTGCGAATGGTACGATCCCTAATCCTCTTCTATCATGTTGACCAGAATTCTAAATTTCCAAGGATATTATGCTTTTCAACCACTTCTCAAGGAGCAACACGAAAAAACAGAGCTATCCCCCCCAACCAGGTCCCAGACCAGTTCTATATCTAGCGATACAACAACAACAAAGTGAACGAAACAAGCTCACGCTTACATATCTCATATCTTATAACATCTAAATTTTATAATATAGTCGTGGCGCTAGACTTCAATTGATACGGACATGCTCGACCATCCCAATTCCCAATTATCAGAACCCCCCAACAATTAAATCACTCCTCGACCGGAAGATCTAGATCTTTCGCATTGTATAATTACGGTTCATAAGCTTCACGACCTTCGTCACAACCCTTATATCTCTCATCCACATGTATATATAAATACCCGATGGTGCGATTGAAGGACAATCATTATCAGCAAACATCTACACATAATCGTTGAGCATCCCCGCTTGCAACAGTGCATATAAGAGGCATTAGCGTGTACAGACAATTATTCATTGTCAATCTCAACTGTATTATACTCTAACCTAGCGCAATAGCGCCAACTCGTTCACTCATAAGCACCTTGGGTACTGTTTCCTTCAAATGTGTATATATCAGCCTGCTAAGCTGGGATTTGTAGGACTATGAAATAAATTGACAAAGTTGAGCCAAGATCTATCTGGAAACAACATGAGATTGTACTGTATCATGAAGATAGAACAGACCAAAACCGGGATCATCCGCTGAGGAAGCAGGAGTCGGATGACAATCCCACAGT
This sequence comes from Xylaria digitata, assembly GCA_022495195.1. Classification (NCBI taxonomy): domain Eukaryota; kingdom Fungi; phylum Ascomycota; class Sordariomycetes; order Xylariales; family Xylariaceae; genus Xylaria; species Xylaria digitata. Next base: position 36,187 of record MU376998.1, read on the forward strand.
ACCCAAGATCCCAGTTCTTCGACCTTGGTCCGAACTTTCACCGATGCCAGCTCTCGAGAGCTGTGGAGGTGCTCGGCCAATCAAACACGGTCAATTTACAAGGTGGATCCATCATACGACCAAACAACTGGACCTGACTGGACCTCTCTGCTTCGCTGCTTCTGGCATCTGCGAAAAAAGACTCTCCCATTTAGATTATACCACCACACTACTATACATCGACTGACCTCACCACCCAGTCCAGGCCCATTCCATACCAGCCAACTCCTCACGGCAGTTTCAATTGGACCCATCTCCACTCCCTTCCGACGACGAGCAATCTCCTCCGCTTCCACCATGATGCGCATATCTGCCTCCTCTCTGCTGCGCGCTGGTCTCCGGGCCGGCAGCATGCGAACCTCCACCGCCGTCGTACCCCGAGCCGCCGCTTCTACCCACGCCATCTCCAACCCTACGCTAGCCAATATCGAGAAACGATGGGAAGGCATGCCCCCGACTGAGCAGGCCGAGCTTTGGATGGCCTTGCGCGACCGTATGAAGGAGAACTGGGCCGAATTGACTCTCCAGGAGAAGAAGGCTGGTATGTGACAACATTCTCGATATCTTGGAAGCTAGTGCAATCGATTCACGATATGCCTTCTTCTCTCTTGCATTATCGATTATTCCGTCTCGGTGCAGGCTTCGTAAATGGCATTATACGTCAATTGGTTCCCGTGGAGCTATCAGTCATAGCATGCCTACAAATAGCCTTTGGTCCGAGTGGACCCGCATTGGAAGCTGAAGCATATTTAGCTATCAACAATACTAATAGAAACTCAACTGACTCTTACTCTTGATAGCCTATTGGATTGCCTTCGGTGCTCACGGTCCCCGAGCTCAACCTCCCGCCGATGAGGGCCGCAAGGTTGCTCTATACACTGCTATGGGTGTCCTGCTTAGCTTAGCCATCTTCGCCACAATGCGCGCCTTCGCCGGCCCGGCTCCTAGCACCGTGAACAGGGAATACGAGGAGGCATCGAATGAATTACTCAAGGTATGTCATCTTACCCTTATATTGCTTTCCTTCGTCCCCGCCCACCCCTTTGCCCACCCCTTCCATTGAAATATATTGATTTACTAACGTTTCTACCTCCGCAAATAGAACCAACGGGCCGAGCCTTTCACCGGTATTTCATCCGAGGGTTACACGGGAAAGGGCCAGATTCAGTCACCTCCCAAGCATTAGATTCCGAACTAGCCACACCATTATAATCATGCCGAACCTGCCCGCACTATTATGAACCTATCTCATCCTCTTTTCCTTTGTCTATTAGATTAAAAAGAAACAAAAAAGATGTCCCTCGAAAGAAAAATTCCCTGAGCTGAATCGATGTAATGTGTGCGCCGTATTGTACAACAAAAATCAAATCTGCTAACCTTAGACTGGGCGCGGGGTTATACACGGAGAACTTTTCCCCTTACCGCTCTAATTATGACCTATTCGATCTTCTCCGAACTCGGTAGGCACAAGGGGAATGAGGATGAGCGAGGGACAGAAAACGGCGGTAGTAGAGCGGCTGGTTGGCTGGCTGACTAACTAACTAGTTTGGTTCTTGGGGTGAGGCGCACGAAACAAACAAGCAAACGATACAGCCAGGCCGGGATGAACCTAGGCTAGGTGCTGAGGCGCTTTGTAAATATGTGCAAGAGGTTATTTCTACTCTGTTCATTCAGCATCGCACAGATAAACCTACGGGATTATGAGATATGTGACTTCGATCTCCGAACTACGTTACGTTATCCCAACATCAGTTTGCAGGATTACATTATGCATCACCCATCTTCCACCATGGCACTAAAATCTTGGCTGTGAAGGGTTGTCATATGGTCATCTCATTATCCGCCCATATGTTCGAGTCACCCAGGTACGCATTCCATAGCCGACAAATATACGTTATAGGCAAAGATATATATAAATATCGCCTCACACCCAAAGCCGTTGTCTCCTATGATACTTCCAGGCTCGGCCTTCAACCTTCCTGCTGGTATGTATGTTTATGCGCATTTGCACACACGATGTTTCCGCTTTAATAGCGATGCTGTCTTCATCTTGACCCGACATCCGGGTAGGCACTAAACAAGATAATGAACAATAATCTACACAACGCCAGTAGTAATGCCGTAGCCCACGCAATGCCTCCAATAATAACAGCAAGAAACGAATTCATATGAGAAAGAGATCGGGGGAACTCATCAGCGCCCATGGTTTTCAAGAAAAAAAAATACCCTCATCCAGAAACCGATGAATTGTTGCAAATTCATAGAAAACAAAAGCTTCAAGCACCGCTCTGTCCAACCTCGCGAAACTGTTCGAAACTCATGATGTCGAGTTCTTGGTCCCGGGACTGGGGCGTCACAGGCCAGCCATCCTCTTCTTGAATACGTCTCTGGACCTCAAACCGGCCCTCCTTGCCCCAATACCCGACCTTTTCCTCGCCGCGGACAGCCTTTTCGGTGACAAGGACATAAGGCATAGGAGCGTCAAACATAGGCTCAGCCAGCACGCGTTCCATCTCCATCTTCAGACCCCGAGCGCCGGTGCGTGCCTTCTCGGCCCGCTCGGCAATGGCATCTAGGGCCTTCTGTGTGAAGAAGAGCTTTGAGGGGTACGTCTCAAACAGCGCTGTGTACTGAGCCACCAGCGAGTTGCGGGGTTCCGTGAGGATGCGGACGAGATCTGAGCGTGAGAGGGGCGAGAGTGCTACGATATTATGCACGCGCCCGATAAGCTCGGGGATGAAGCCAAATCCTTGTAGATCCTCTGGAGTGGTGAGGTCTAGAGCTGTAAGGCCAGAAGTGCCCTTGGCATTTGATGGACGGTGAGGAATATGGGAGAAGAGCTTGGGCGGAAGATCGGCCTGATTGTTATCGGTCGACGATCGGTTCCGTAGTTCTGATCCAAACCCCATCGTTGGTTTTGATACTCGGTTTAAGATGACTTTGTCAAGGCCGACGAAGGCACCACACATTACAAAAAGAATATTACTCGTGTCGACAGTGCATTGGTCAACTTTGCCCGATGGCGGTGGCACTGCTTGTGGTCCCGAAGTGGAAGAGGAAGATCCGGGGCCAGTGTAGTTAGTTGTGATAGGACTCGCTGAGCGGGAGGAAGAGCGGTTGTCCTTAACATTAATGGTGACTTTGGTACCCTCAATGAGCTTCAGGAGTGCTTGTTGCACACCTTCACCCCCAACATCCCTCCCGTTCATAGTCTCCCGTTTAGCAATCTTATCAAACTCGTCAAGGACCACGATGCCATGTTCGGCGGCTTTCACGTCATAATTCGATTCTATGAGTAATCGCTCGATACAAGTTTCAACATCTTGTCCTATATAACCGGCCTGTGTCAAAGAGTTGCAATCACATATTGTAAATGGGACGTTTATCTTTTTGCTCAGTGTTCTACCAGAGTTTAGCGACGGCGTTGGAGGCGAAGGACATGGGGATGTATGGGTGAAACATACTCGAGTATATACGTTTTGCCCACACCCGTAGGCCCTATTAAAAGAATGTTGCTCTTGTCGATCTTAACTGGTGGTTGACGATCCATGTCTTCGGGTATATAAAACTCGGTAGTGTTCTGTTCGGATCGTGCCCATTTTTGGTGCATGGTTTGTATTGAATCATGGTGTCCCGGATAATCGTCTTTGGAGCGGTTATTAGCACTAAATCCATAGGGCGCAGGTCTGGAACTATACCAACCTTCAAGGGGGTGGGGTTCATGTTCTCGGGCGTTCCTATCTCGGGCAATTGCCTGGCGCATGAGTTTCTCGTCCCTCTTGCGCTCTTGTTCCTCTTGGTATTGCCGCCGGCGGAGGTTTTGATAGTGGTTGAAGATAACTGAGGAAATGGTTTTCTTGGCCCTCTCCTGACCAACTACGTATTCATCTACTCGCTTCTTGAGATCCCTCGGATAGAACTGAGGTACTCCAAGAGCGGTCTTGGAAAACATGGGCCCGCGGCCCCCTTCTTCGCTTGGATCATAGCTAGATGTGAAGCCGGAGTTGAAGTTTGTGGTTCGTCCAGGGGCGCTTCGTAGGGTAGTGGTTGTCGATAACGGTCTGCGACGAGCTCTCGGAGCCGAGGCAGCAAGGGAGGAGACCCGAGGCCGCGCGAAACCTGTAATCATCCCGGTAGCTAACTAGACTAGCTACTATAGTTGATTTTGTGATGATTAGTTGTTGCGGTCACTGAACGCGCGCGGGCGGTACGGGGGAAGAGCGCTTCGAGGAACGCACTGACGATGACGTAGAAAGTAAAACACTTAATTAGTTATGGGAGACAAAGCAGCATAGTTCTTATGATTATAACAAGTCGAACGGATAGAGGGTTATCATAGCTTGTGAGTGGTTTTTTTCGATCTTGTGGTTGACCTGGAGAGGAAGTAGATGAGACTGTGGCTAGGCGACATATCACATATCGAACAGCTCCTGGATCGGCGTTCATGGTTGCGTGTTAGAAACGGGAAGGCGATTAAGCAAGCTCCAGTGGACTGCGGGGCTGGGAACGCGGGGAGTTAGCCCGCTGGAAACCGCGCTCCCCAGGCTCTGCCTACCTAAACTTAACCATTGAGACCTACCTTAAGTACCTACTTGCTTAATAGGTAAGTACCTAACCTACCCTAGAGATAAGTCTAGGGGGGTACCCGTTTCAAGGTGGCCAATGCTCAAGCTTCCCGACCTGCATGGTCTGCATTTCATGTGATGACATATGTGATAATGTAGAAGCATATATGATAACAGGTAAATTAAAAGACGGAGTTGACAGATCCAGATTACCAACTACCTTAAGTATGTATCACACATCTTTATGCCTTGGCTACCGTCAATTGAAATGAAGAGGTCTAGATCTCAGGTTACCCAATACCCACCAGCCAGCTACAAGAGTGGATCAGTGGTACAGCAGCTACACTAGACGAAAATAAGTGTCTCCCTACGACGTCATTCAGCATTCTCGTCTAGAGCTGTCCATCTCCCCTCATCTTGAAACAGCGAGCGACCAGTCGAACAATGACAACCACTGCTATAGCACAGCACTTCTAGATAGGGTAGCCTAGAGAATCCGAAGAAAAACAGAGATATTCATTTCCCCCCCCTTTCTCGTAATCATTCTCCATTAAGCCAAGCGGTCCATTAGAGAAGAAGCCTGTTTAATCTCTGAGAAAGCCCCGCTATAGATTGTATAGATCGAGCTCCAAACTAGGTCTGGCCGGCAAGCTTAAGTAGCTACGGAGCGCCAACCCCCTCTATTGAGATTGTCTCAGCCAGAACAGCTCGACGTATTCAGATTCGCTTTGCTGTTCGTTCTTCCTTCTTCAGCTTTCTTCAGCAGCACGGTAGACAACGGGCACGTACTGCAAGATTAAGAGGCCAGCACGAACAATGACTGCCATAGCAGAGCAATCCGCCAACACCTTGCTGTCAGGCCCCGGCGCAGGACTTCCGAATGATGGCACTGGTACATCACGACCCCTTTATATCATTATCGGAGTCACGTCAATGTCACTGAGCTAACGCCCCTACTATAGGTGTCATAAAGCTCGATCCTTACCTATCACCCTTCAAAGACGCGCTGAAGCGGAGATACTCAAAGGCCCAAGAATGGATCAAGAAATTCGCCGATGTTGAAGGGGGAATTGATAAGTTCTCAAAGGTTCGTCTCATAATAGGTCACTACCCTCGAGGGACTCGTTGACAATTCCTCCCAATTAGGGTACCGATATCTTCGGTTTCAATGTGGACAAGGACAACAACATCGTTTATCGAGAATGGGCACCAAACGTTGCGGAGGCCTCGCTTATTGGAGATTTCAGTTGGCATCCCCAAACACGCAAGCGGCCGAGGCATTGAGCTGACCTAAAAGATAGATAGCTGGGATACCAAGACTCATCCTATGAAGAGAAATGAGTTCGGCGTCTGGGAGATCGTCATACCCGCCGTGGACGGGCAGCCTACCATTCCTCACAATTCAAAAATCAAGGTAACCCCTACACTAGCTTGCAATATTCAATGTTGGCCTGGTACTGATTCAGGACATATAGATATCCATGGTTACTAAGGCGGGAGCTCGAATTGATCGACTACCAGCATGGATCAAATACGTCACCCAAGATCTCACAGTATCACCCGCTTACGATGCCCGTTTCTGGAATCCTCCCGAGGCGGAGAAGTATAACTTCAAACATGCCAGGCCGAAGAAGCCCTTGAGTGCCCGCGTATATGAAGCCCATGTTGGCATTTCATCGCCTGAGCTGCGAGTCACAACATTCAAAGAATTCACCAAGAACATGCTACCGAGGATAAAGGACCTGGGCTACAATGTAATCCAGCTCATGGCCATCATGGAACACGCATACTATGCCAGTTTCGGTTATCAAGTAAATAACTTCTTCGCCGCGAGCAGTCGCTATGGTACGCCGGAGGACCTTAAAGAGTTGATTGACATTGCGCATAGCCTAGGACTTGTCGTCCTACTAGACGTCGTGCACAGCCACGCCTCCAAGAACGTCCTGGATGGACTGAATGAATTCGACGGCACGGATAATTTATACTTCCACGAGGGTGGGAGAGGCCGGCACGATCAATGGGACAGCAGATTGTTTAATTACGGGAACTATGAGGTTATGAGATTCCTTCTCAGTAATCTACGGTTTTGGATGGATGAATATCAATTCGATGGCTTCCGTTTTGATGGCGTTACGAGCATGCTCTACTATCATCACGGTATTGGATCGTAAGTTAAGTATTGCGTATCTTGAAATCAGAAGACTAAAAGATTATAGGGGTTTCTCTGGTGGCTACCATGAGTACTTCGGTGCCGACGTTGACGAAGAGGCGGTGGTCTATCTGATGGTTGCGAACGAAATGCTCCACAACCTATACCCTGATTGTATTACTATAGCAGAAGATGTCTCTGGCATGCCGGCTCTCTGCCTGCCCCTCTCACTTGGAGGCTTCGGTTTCGACTACAGACTAGCAATGGCTATCCCCGATATGTGGATCAAGATCTTGAAAGAGAAGAAGGATGAGGATTGGGACATAGCGAATATTTGCTGGACCCTCACCAACAGACGACATGGTGAGAAGACGATCGCCTACTGCGAAAGTCACGATCAATCGTAAGTTGTCACGCAACACTAGGAAACTCCGAGCTGACCTTTCTCAGGCTTGTCGGAGACAAGACATTACTCATGCATCTTTGTGACGCAGAACTATACACTAACATGTCAGTCCTATCACCCATGACGCCTGTCATTTCGCGCGGAATGGCACTGCACAAGATGATCCGCCTGCTCACTCATGGCTTGGGTGGCGAGGGCTACCTGAATTTCGAGGGCAATGAATTCGGTCACCCGGAATGGCTCGATTTCCCGCGCGAGGGAAACCAGAACTCCTTCTGGTATGCGCGCCGCCAGCTAAATCTCACAGAGGACAATCTTCTACGATACAAAGATCTCAACGAGTTCGACCGCCAGATGAACCTGACGGAGAACCATTACGGGTGGTTGCACGCTCCAGAGGCATACGTTAGCCTCAAAAACGAGAACGACAAGGTCATTGTATTTGAGCGTGCCGGCTGCGTCTTCATCTTCAACTTCCACCCTTGGCAGAGCTTTTCGGATTACCGCATCGGGATCGATGCAGCCGGCACCTACAAGATTGTGCTCGACACCGATACCAAAGAGGTCGGCGGATTTGGACGCGTCGAGCCCTCCACTCGGTTCTTCACCACGCCTATGGAGTGGAATGGTAGGAAGAATTGGACACATGTCTACATCCCTTCACGGTCTGCTTTGGTGAGTTTACTTGAATGTGCAATTATTATGGTAGAGGACGTCAGCGAAGCTAACTACTGATAGGTCCTTGCTATCGAGTCTCCTGTATCGCAGCATTCTTAATATCTAAGAAGAACGATGTCATCTAAGTGCAGTATTAATTGCTGTCTTTACTCATTTGTATAATTTGATTCTGCTGATGGAAAGTCGAGTCGCCTGGAACATGTGTCATGGTGGTAATATGGCTGTTGGGTTTTATCTAGAATAAGTACGCATACGATCAGGTTTCAAACATGAGAAGACCTTGCAATTTCTGGAATTTCTCATGATATCTTTAATTGGGTATCTGAATGCTACTCAACCTGAATAGATGGTGATATGCATACGGCGGTAGAAGGCCAAGGCCATACAGGTAAGCTAGAGTAATGCCGCTCATCTGTTCCCCTGTCTCTTATTCAACAAGCCACTCTTCGACCTCGACGCCCATACTCCTCCCTACACCCCTGATCATCTCCCATCCAACATTAACCCTCCACTTCCCCCCGCGGTCTAAATCCGCTCCGCCTCCAGCGCCAACCGAAGCACCGGCGGCACCCCCTCCAACACGCACAAGCAGCCTCAGACTTGCCAGCGTCGCAATCGCCATGCCCACATCGCCATCCACGCCTCCGGCACTCCCCTTCACATCATCAGCCCCACCAACCCACTCCTGTCTCGTAGCAACGTAGATCGCAACCATACGCTCAAGCACGAAAACGCCGGGACCGAGCAATTTCCGCGCAATGCGCCGATGCTTCGCCCTCCGTCCGCGTCCGGTCCCGTTCGGCGTCGAGGATGCCGCAATGCCACCGCGCCGCCGTTTCTTCCCTCCGGTATGCCACGTGCTGAACAGCGTGTTGTCGTGGCGTGGCGCGTTGTGCGATGCTAGGTATGCGGCGATGAGGAGGAGGCGGGCCGTCGGGGGGAGGAGGGTCGAGAGATCTGTGCTGCTCTTCTTCTCCGATGCGTTCTTTGGGATAGCTGAGGCGGTAATGGCGCGCGTGGCGTGTTGAATCCCGGGTTCTAGCACGCTCTCGTCTTGGAAATACCCGCGGGCGGCGATGAGCAGCTTGCTGAATTCCCGTGCCTTGTGCGTCCCTGCTGCCACCGGCGCCGTGAAGCGCGGCCAGAGCGCCCCGCAGGAGTGTATTAGGCGCGGTAAGGTACGCGCTGCTGGGCGGGCTAGAGAGTCGTGGACGGCAGCCGTGAAGCGTGTCCATAGGTCTGCTGTCTCTTGTTGTGTCGTGTTTGGGAGGGATGGCGGTGGTGTGCGCGAGAGGATCGTGATGTATTGCGCTTTGGTGTACGGTGGGAAGTGAACGTGTGGCGGCGAAGATATTCGCAGGAGAGAAGCCGAGGGTGTGGTTACGATGAAGACGGTGGTTAGATTAGGGATCTGGGTCGCGATTAACATGCCTGCTTTCATTCAAAACCTGGGAACGTTGTAGAGATGTAGTCTTTAGACATACGATTTCGGAGAGCCTTGCTAGGGCGGGGAGTAGTGTAGGCGGCGCATCACGCTGGCGATCAATACCGTCGAATACCAGCACAAATCTAGACCGCGTATCTTGTTCCACGTATTTCAACGTCTTGGTCAGCTCAGCCGTGAGCGCGGCGAGCGTCTCGCAGCGTCCGGGGGTGAAGCCGTTCTGTAGTGCGTCTCGTACGAGGCCAACAGTCCTCTCAAATAAGTGGCGAGCCGTGACGCACTCTGCGGACTTGACGATGGCATAGTTCAAGTCGGACGGCGAGGCGTTGCGGAGGGTTTCAAGTAGCGCGCTGATGATGGCGCTTTTACCCGTTGCCTCCGTACCGTGGACGACGACATTACGGCATGGCGCTATTCGGGGATGGATAAATGTAGTCAGAGAATGTATCTGGGCGTCGCGACAAGGAAAGTTCGTAATTAGTGATGCCAGGAGGTCATCGGGTAGTTCGAAAATCGAGGCCATACTGGGCTCGTTTGTCGTGTGCTCCGTGAAGCTACCTGGAGATCAGGTAATTCAACGTAGTTAAGTTACGGTAGATAGTACGAATGGAGCAATGAGGAATCCGCAATCTTCCTCTTTATCTATAGTACTACTATGTAGATAGGTAGATTGGGATCGGATTGTCACCCTACCATGTTATATGCAAATATATTAGACCGGGTCTGAGCCGCCGGATTTCGTTATGGAACTCGGAGATGAAAGCTAAAATAACCCACCTCGCGCGTCTTAATACACGCGCCGGATCGTCGCCAAGCCTCGGCACCATTAGCGGAACCGGAAACCAACGTAAGCGAGGTTTTTATCCTTGCAGCATTACAGCTTTTAATTGGGCTTATGATAGTAAGGGGGTAATTGTCCAGTTTATATACATGACCCGAATTCTTCTACCAGGAAAAGTAGCCGTGAATTTTGACGGGTTGCATTGAAAATGGTCGTTTACATACATATAACGTTCTTATATAACAATATCACAATATACCTCTGTACCTAACCCCAGATCCCTTGCACATATGGAAGTCCTACTACACTAGGAGGTGCGCTAAGGTGACTTCGCCTCTGACGCTGATGCATCATCAGACGAGAGCTCACATAAATAGGTGTGTACGTTGTTGCCCTGCCTCAATTCTTCAATCTACGTTGAAGACAGTAGGTCGGCCAAGGAGGTCACCGAGCTGCCATATGTCCCACATAACTTCATATCGTACCCCTTGCTCCAGATTCTGCTATTTCATTGGTCTCGCCGCCGACCAGTCAGTCAGTCAGCCACCTCCTAACAATCTCAGTCAGCTCATATATGCCACCACAAGGTTTTTAAAATGTATGAAGGAGACTTGGACTTTGATATCGGCCATGATATGGCGTCGGATTTAGATGCGTCTGGACTATCAATAAGTGATACAGGCTTATTACCTTCTGAGTCGTCGTCCCCTCACGGGGCTACGTTAGACGATGTCACCGAGGACTCGGGGGCTCAAACCCAGAAACGGTACCTTTCCAAGCGGCCTCATAGGAAATCACGTGCCGGGTGTAAGCAGTGCAAGAAGCGTAAGGTCAAGGTATTTTTACCTATTTCGCGATTATTTGATTCTTCATACACGCGCCCCCTTTTACGAGATTAACTAACATCATACTACTGGAAGTGTGACGAAGCGAAGCCCACATGTAAGGCTTGTACTCTTCGAAAAGAACAATGTATCTATCCAAACCCACCGCCATCAGTACCACCATGTGCTCCAAAACATCCGCCTGCAGGTATCACGAGTGCTCTCCCACTACGAGGTACTCGGGCACAATCAGCTGAATCGGTCGAGGAAGCTGAGGAAGTCGAGAACGTGGACTCTATCGCTTTTAGGCGCGATATGATCCCCGTAGTCTCGGAGCCTCTCTTTATTCCAGAGCAGGCATCGGATGCCATGGACATGAAGATGTTGTGGTTCTACACTGCTTACTCTTTCCAGAACTTTGCTATCAACTCGGGACGCTCGACTGTGATTGATTATATTCTCAAAGTCAGAATTGTTGAACATGCTTTCCGCTCCCCGTTCCTAATGGAGACCCTCAAGGCTCTCTCAGCGTTGCATCTCCGCATCTTAAATCAACCAATACCAACTCAGAAGCTTGTCGCTTACCAAGCCCAAGCGTTCCAAGGATACCGGAATGCCATTGAGAAAGCTGACCCAACCGATTTCCCGGCTTTACTTGGATGCTCACTGTTCACCGTTGCGATGAGTAGCCAAGGCTTCCGCGATCCCAATGGCAAACGCCTTTTTGTCGTCGATTGGATAGCCGTATGGCGTGGCATAGGTCTTATTATTGAGCTTATCGAGCCACAGGCAGTCGCAGATTCTGGTCTGGCGGCCTTATTCTGGCGCCCCCCTATAGATATAGAAAAGGCAACGCAGTATATCCCAAATAACCTGCTGTTCATGATAACATCGATCAAGTATGGAGATGCGGACTACGACTATAAAAAGGACTATTACGAGCTTCTCAAATATCTTGGCTCGCTATATATGGAGCTTATAGAGCATGGCTTCGGTCCTATTCTAGACCTCCGCGTTATCACTTTCTTCACCTTTTGTCCCAGGCCTCTCCTCCCGCTCATGAAACAATACCAGCCCCGGTTGTTAATCATCATAGCCTACTGGCTTTGCTTCGTTAAACTCCTACATTATAAATCCTGGTGGATGTGCGGGTTAGAGCCTCAGGCCGATCAAATATTTGAAGAGATCGGCGAAAAATGGGGGCATATGCTACGCGTTCCCCGGATGGTTATGCAGACCGACGGCTATGTCGAAATTGCAAGGTTGATCATCGATAATCATAACTGGACACCAAGCGAGCTTGACCTATATCATAAACACAGAGATCCGAGGACGCAAAGCGAACTTAGATTTATCACGAACACGGGAGCAGAGATCGAGATTGTAGAAGGTTACTGGCAATTTAAGGAAACCCAAATTAGGTGCGACGCGCCACAGGTGGCTAACCCAGATACCGACTCGGATCTCTCAAACGAGAAATTGTTAATTGGAAGCGGCCTGCTGTACAGACCTGGGCAATATGATAAGACATCTACAAGGCCTCCGGTATCCGTGCCACGTGCAGTATCTACACCCTCTCCCGCAGACTCATCCTCCACATCATCTACACCGAGTCTATCGCCGTCAAAATCACAATCAAATTCGCCATCTCCCTGAGATAGTAAGACCGTCCGATGGGAATAACTATGAAAGGCTGTCCCGAACAGGTTGCTTTCAGTCATAACCAATCCGCGACCGAGACCTGAATTCCTCGTTCAATCATTGAGATCACTTAATCGCCCACAGTCGACGTAAGTATACCCCAATCACTTTTCATTAACGTCGGCGATGGTATTGAGATTGATTGGCTAGCTTATACTCTTCCCGAGCCAAGACAATTCGCCGTACGACTTATATACACGAGAGTGATACGGCGACTCTGCGGATATCAGCTTTTTTTATGCTAAATGTCCTAAACCTTGTTGACATAAGGTAATCGGCCAACTACAGCCCAAACCAAATCTCACTAGCCGTCAGGTTCGCTGGCACACTGTGTCCAACGCCCTGGGCATAGATTCCTTGCACCGAATCGCCATAGTTGCTGGTCTTATATCCCTGCTTAGGAAAGTTTTGAACCGTGCTCGTAGGTGTCTGACTCAGGTTGAAAACAGCAGTCCATTGCTTGATCTCCTCCTCGTAGTTCTGGGGCGCAAGCGTCCCGTCGGCGCTGCCGTGCCATATTTGCATCTTGGGTCTCGGTCCGGTATACCCAGGATACATATCTAGAACGACTTTCTTCCACTGGTCTGCGGGCGCCCTTGACTGTCCGCCGCTGCATGAATTATTCCATTGGTCGACTCCCCCTGACGCGCTCACAAAACAGCCCGCCGCGACACCAGAATACAGGGATACGGCGCTAATGAGTTCCGGGTATGTCGCGGCGAGCACGTTGGACATCATAGCCCCTGAAGAGCCACCCGTCACGTAGACGCGCTTCGGGTCCACGTCGTACGTCTTGATAGCGTAGAGGATCATGTTCGCGATGGCCTGAGAGTCGCCTCCGCCCAGGTGTGAGAGTGACTGCCTCGACGATACGTCCCAGCAGGTACCGCTGTTAGGAGAACTTGGCCATACCGTGATGTACCCCTTCTTATCGGAGCCCTGCTTCCAGGGGATCAGGTTGTTTTGGAAGTACGACTGCGCCGTCGACTGGCATGAGTGGATCACGACGACCAAGGGTGAGTTGGCGACGACGTTGTCGGGCTTGTATACCCACCTATTTCTGTGTTAGTTGTGTTGGTTGGGAAGAGTGATGTTCTTGATGAAAGCACGAGCGAGAAGCTTCGTCAAGACCTGTTCGAGAATAGACCCTGAAGCTTGGAAAGGACTGCGTGTATGAAAATCATATCCTCACATCTGCGCCTTGGACGTAGCGTTGTTGCCATAATTCGGAACCTGCGTCAACGAGGCCGCCGAGGCCACCGTCGCGAGGAAGCCACCCACGGCTAGAATTGAGGGAAAATGCATTTCTCGTCTCGTAGTTCTTTTGGCGGTATATAAAGTGCTGCGCCGATTCAATTTGGCGTAGGCGATACGGGGATGATGGGACGACTTAGATTTTCCCAGCACGCGGCAAGCCAAGAGCAATCATATATATATCCCTAGCTCCGTACAAACACCCAACCTAGACGCAGCGCAAATAAATCCATTCCCGTCCCCGGGAAATCATCTATTTGATATAGAGGACAAAAGCCCCCCCAGTATATAGCGGACGCTTCCCCTTCCCTTTCAACGCCATTTCTGCGGGGAAGGCAAGGGGAAACTCTATCAACAAAGCAAGGAATGGACGATCGAGACATCTCTGGCTAAGCTTATACCCGTTTACCAGGAACCAAGGGCTATTGATTTGCAACCGAGGAACGTCGTGGTTTCGGCTAAAGGAGCGGTTTGTTCTGACTTCCCGCGGGATAGGCCTATAGGCATATACGTTCATAACACACGCAGATTAATCGGTCGTGTGATAGCTTAGCTTAGCCGCCCGGGATATACCGATGATGCGCGTTTGTCTTGTATAAGATCATCAACTAGATATTATTCGAATCGGAGTAAGAGTCCTCCTGGAAATAAGGTGTCTATTACATAAGAGTAAATGGAAAGCGTCACAGAATAGCTCAAAGCCAATTATCATCACTTTGAATCGATTAGGTAGGTACATATCACAATCAACATTTCAATTTGCCATCAATGATGGAATTGGGGTATCCATTGATCATCGCGTTGTCTATGAGCATCTACGCTACCCGAGCATTTGATAGATGCACTCGTTCCGCATTAAACGCTACAGGTGTTGGTAGTAATTTTAACACTCGCTGTTCGCTAATGTTACATATCATGTTAACTCTTTTTTTTTTCGTACGGTCGTAAGGTAGGGAAATCATGCGCAGATCAATAGCGATATCCGAAAGTCCCAGTCCGACGGGCGTCCTCGGCGATTCTAAGTACTAACGCATTGAGTATTATGCGATGAGCACTAATCCCGCCGATGTTGCTAAATTCCTAGTTATTAAACCTTATTGCTCCTGAGCTTTGTTCCAGGGGGGTGCTCCTCGGGGCGGAATTTGCAAAACGGATGCGTGCAAATGCCATTCACAACACTCGGACACTGTAGTATGTAAGTAAGATAACTATCGCAAGAAGAGACCGAACGAGTAAATATAAACTTGACTTACATGATGGCCGTAGATGCAGTTATCAACATCGCAATCTTGTCCGTTGGTGCAGGGGTTGAGGCGGGCGAGGAAGGCAATAGCGTTTTTCTCATCTTTATTGGGGGTGTAGTCATGAACGAAACAGCAGTCATCGCCCTTCGCACAAGGGCCACGAAGGAAGTGATTATTACACAGTTTGTTGTTATCTTTCCGTTTCTTAATAGTCTCCAAGGCCATTTGATTCAGGGGAATCGGAGCGTCTAAACCCCTTGGGCCAGGATTCCAAGCGGGTTTTGGCGGCTGTTTGACGGCACGGAGTGATGAGTTTGTATTTTTGGGGGCCAGTGGTATCGGAAGGGTAATCTGGGGCGGTGGGCTAGCTTTTTGAGTAATTGTAGCATAAGAGAGGTTTGGAAGTCCAGAAGTCGAAGTTGATATAGAAGACCCAGATTGTACCGAGTGTACCGAATGGCTTGAAACAGTCCGTCTATCCGTTAATTTGTCAGATCGAAATATGTCCTGAAACCTAATGATTTCGGTTCCAATTGAGGTAATGGCGCGCACTGTAGGGCATCCCTCGAGCACTTTGATACGCTCTAGTTTATTGACGTCACCCCTGATAATCTCATCTAGAATAGGACCATAGGCAGGATCGTGCGATATGCCCATGATGATCTGTTTGCAACCAGGATTTTCTATATGGAACAGAGCAGTTTCTATGAAAACAGTTAGCAAACCGTACATGAGTTTAGAAATGTCTAATCTGGTGAACCGTTCGCTCTCGCTCGCCGGTTGGAGCAACGAAGCGATATACCGTTATAGTATAATTGGGGTATTACGGCTATGGTACTTTCCAGAACAGAACAGTGTCGTGAGCTCTGATTTTTTCATCTTGTGATGGAAAATTGAAGAACATGAACGTATACGTACCTTTCAATTTAGAGATAGCTATTTCTTTATCAGAGCCCACGTCCACAAAATCGTAAAATCCGGCTTGATTGAAACCTCCAACGAAATCCTGGAGATCGTCCTCAGTGCTCACGGAGCCATCGCGCTTTAATGCCCTGTTGAGGCCGGCCAGGTTTGCGTTGATTTTGACGAATATCTCAGCTCCGTTTACGTGAATGACGGGGTCAGCCGTAATGGCCTTGTGGAGTTCTATAGCAGCCCTCCTACCACCTTCGGCACCTTGTTTGATGAAATGTTGGCGAAACTTGTAGTGAGTGTTAGAAAAGTTCAGAGATTGGTTCTAGCACAGGGCGGGCAAAACGTGGCTCACAATTAACCCGTCGCCGTCAATTAGGACTAACACATAGGGATTTCGGATCTGTAGAAAGCAAATCTCAGTCGTGACGTTTCAGCACGAGGTGTGGCCCAGAGGGCGATACCTTCAACTGGCTGTTACCCAGAGACACAAAGCCCATGCGTTCCTCGACATCTTGTAGGCGGTGTTGGAGTTGTCGTCTCGACGTGGTGGCGTTCTCGAGATCCATAGTGGCCTCTCTCAGCTGTTGGACTAGACGGCTATTTTCGGCGCGCAATGTGGACTCGACATGTTCGGCGTATATCATTAGGTCCTAGAAGCAGAGGAGAGGCAATCGTCGGTCAGCACGACGAACAATCGAATCGAACAGGAGGGGAGTACGGGGGGGAAGTGGGATGGCTCTAGGGCGGTACCCAGCCAGGTACTTGACCTACCTTGATGAGTTCGTGAGTTTGTTCACGGCGACCTTCGTAGTCTCTGTAACGTTGAACAAAATCCATGATGCTAGTAGCCTCGAAATCCCCCATTACCACGAGAAGCTCTCATGCAGTCGTACGTAGTGAGGCGAAAGAGAAGACGGAGAGAGTCAGAGGGGATCAGCTCAACTGTGTGTTGCAGTGATTAAAGGCTTCTAGTGTAGGTCCAGTTGGGAGAGCTGGAAAATAAAATGGAGACCTTTGACTCCCCTGCAGGAATAGTGGAGGGAACAAGACCAAAAGCTGGGGTCCAGTGAGGAGGGTATTGTAGCTACTGCCCGCCGTCCAGTGTCCTACTAATAGATGTAGGTAAGTACTTACATACTCGACATAAGGAGACCTGTAGTGTAGGTAGTTGTTCACTGCTGTAAGATATTGGACGTAGTTGTGTAGGTATATAGTAGGTCGTGGGTAATGAAGGTACTTTAAGCTAGGTATATAATGTACCTAAGGTCAGGTACACTATAGCCAAGTGACCTAAGCTAGCCTGCCTGGGTTACCCTTGTCCCTCACCTCCTACTCAAGTAGTGTAAGTACTTACCCTACCTAAGTAGGTACATAAGGCACTAATAGTAAGTAGTAGGTACAAATAAATACTAGGCGCCTTGGGTACGTACTAGGGTTAGTAAATAGCAATGGGGCCAACTGCCCTACGACAAGCGCTTGTTCCAAATCTGGAATTAAATTGATACTATTAGTTGGCTTTCGATGTCGCCTTGCTGATCAATGATATCACGGCGCGGTTGATGTCCACATCATATCCCAAGTAAATAACGTGGAACTTTGTGAACGTACCTGGGAAAAGACCGAGGGGTTCGCAATCTATACTTGTGAATACCTCTAGGTACCTATTTCTAGGCAAGCTAGGCCTTTTGTTTGCACTTGCCTTGGAGCTTACTCGTTCTGATGATCAACCAGTAGGTAGAAGACTTAGGTCCGCTGGATGCACTTCTCCATGCAGGCAGGTGCTACATATGCCAAGTTTATGGGATCCTTCCAGGGTCCAAGATAAATGATAAGTACCGAAATAATTACTAGAAATAGTATTAATTATTTATATGTTTTACATCGCACTTGACTCAGGACTTTTGATGCAGGGGAACCACTAGTATGCTGGTTGATATATAAGCTCTAACCATAGTATCAATGAACTACTACCTGCACTATTCCAGCTTAAAGTAGTAACAGCTGTATACCCTAGATACATAGCCAAGTAAATATATAAGCCGCAGCAGTTGTGATTTTCAAGGTGACCTCTTGGCCAAATTTACCTACCTACGAAGAACTGCCTCCCAGGAATCCAGCTTAGGTGCATAGGGTGCTCATCTCAAGATAAAATGTGTATTCGGTTCATCTAGCATATATCTTCAACACATTTAAAGATTAGGGGGGCCTGTTTAAAAAGGCAGTTAATGCAGTTAAGTACCTAGGTAGGTATCCATTCACATGAGTTTCCTACTTAAAATTGAATCTTCGACAGCCCTTCACACTTAGGTGGGTATTCCAACCGGCAGCTTCCAACCGATGGGCATCAATAAACAAACCCTCAAAAGGGCAACAAAAAGACAGAACCCCCAGCATAAAAAGATGCGGGCATAAGAGGAGAGTGTCGAATAGGTTATACAAGCCGGTCAAAGAATAGAGCGCAATAAATTAGGGATGTCTCCCGTTACACTCGCACCGCACACACCTATTGGCCGGCATACTGCATTTGAAGGTAGGTATGCAACACGGCTCTCGCCGCAAACCCCGCTGTGTCCTTCGCAGTACTTTACTTTCGTATCGGAGACGAGAATAGATTCTCCCCCCAATCACACCTCGCCCAATAATCCGAAGTGGGCAATAACTAGTGAAGATAGTCATGGTATTGTGCCACCGTTGAGAATGTTCCTAGCTGGCATTCGCATCCTGTCCTGTCTTCTTTTTTTTAAGTGCCTCTTCTTTTGAGGGACCCTTTACTAACAGCATACCTACTACTATGACGTTTATTTCTACGTACACCCGAGCACGTCGCCTAGACAAGGTCCCCCCGCTATCCTGCCGACTGGCCCACAAACACCACCGGCCTTCTCCCAAGTCTGAGGCCTATTACAACACAAAACCGACATAATCCCCCCCAACTACAGCGCACGTCCTAGGAAGATACCGTTACACGACACCACCGTGTATAAAGAAGAGAGAAGGCAGGGCATATTTCCTGCCGGCGAAGAGGTATTAAATGGTGTTGGTAACCGGGAGAGTGGATGTCCGCCCGCCAGATCCACGATACTGACGTTTAGGTGAATCGTACGCTCTACTTTCCACCACCATATCCTCTTCCTACTCCTCTTAATTTATGCCTTGTCAACCTTCCGGCTGCGTTCTCTCCCGTTTCTTGCATGCCAGGACGCAGCAAAATGTGTCTCTTATGAAGTACTTATGCAGGAGAGACTGCATATCTCCGTCAATAAAATGCACCGAGCGTTCTCCTCTATTTTCGTCTACCCTACCTTATTTGATACAGGAAATGGCCCCCGTTACGAAACACAGGGCAGATCAGCCGGTGTGCATCATACTACCTTTACCTACCTAGGGTTTGTTGATGATATACTAGGTATTCATATATCATTATAATAATTATTATTATTATCATATTCGACGGAATCATCGTTCCATATCAAACCCGCCAAGGGCGTGTTGATAAATCAGGTACCCGAGGAACAACACGTTATAAACAACCTCAAGCTGGCAGTCCAATCGTCGCCTCATACTCCCCTGTCTCACCGAAATGAAGTTCTTCGCATATTTACGTTGTCATATAGAGACTATAGAGAATAAATTCACCCAACCCATTAAAGGTCAACCCCTTACTTGAGAGATGGCATCCTCAACTTATACCATTCAAATATGAAGCTCTCTACAACACCGAGCGTAAAAACCCTCTTCTTACAGGCTCTGCGGACGTATCTTCAAAGCAGTAATGAATTTGTACTGAGCATGCACTTTTCTAGTCTACTGGTAGAGTTATTTGCAGAGAAGGTTGCTTCTCCTAAAGATAGCAATCAACCGATAGGTACCTATATACTGCTTCGATATGAACAGGAGCCGGAGCTTAGACGGTCTACTAGCAGTCAGTCTCAACTAAAACCCAGTAGTGTTGAGATACCCGGTCTCGCTAGGATTTTCAGTGGGACTTAACATGACACGCTTCTATACGAAAAGAAATAAAGGTTGCGCAAAGATATAAGTATTAGTTTTTCAACACGTCAATAACATTCCCAGCTATTCTGAAAGCCCGCTGGGCGTACTCTATGTCACGAATCTCAGACTCCAATGTAGGAAACATCTGATGTCTCGGTGTTGGGAATTCAGCCGCACTATCCCTTGCCTCATTCCGAGACCCGGCTGTAGGAGCGTCTGGAATGGGTAAGGTAGGTCGGCAACTATCGTCGCCGAATGCCGACTTTCTTGTGTATATACAGCCCTGGAATCTCGGAGCCATTTCCGGAGAGGGATGGTCAAAGGAAGTTCTGGGCTCTAGAAGAATTATTGTAATTCGAACCCACCATTCCAAGCCCTTCACATACATCGTAGAAGCCCTTGTTATACTCTATTTGCCGAAGACTTAGCTCTATGATGGGTCAACGTTCGACGCTTCGAGTAAGGCTCACTGGAAGAGAGAAGTTTGGATGCTACATATGAAACCCTTTTGAAATACGGCTTGGCATGTTTGGTGTATCGTGCATAAGAAAACCCGACCTTTGATGCACAATAAGCCGAGTTGGAAATTCATGTGTAGGTATATCAACGAGGTTTGACCTACTGGCTTTTGCCTGGAAGATCAGGCACCGAAACGTACGGGCTAGGGTAATATCAAAAGACAGGTATGGGTATAGGCCATCCCCTCTACTTCAATGAAGATGACGATCACCTGATAATGATCCCCTAAAATTTGTAGAGCACCTAAGTAGTGCCTAGGAGGTAGGCGCCTGCTTCGAAGATAGGCATTTTGAGGAAGTCACAGTCATGGCTTTAGCAATGACGAAAACGCCAGGCCAGGTGGCAGGAGTAGATGAGTAATAGTGGGAGGAAGGGCAGTCCCGCCATTGTATCCCCGTCCACGTTAGAGTCCAGAGTAGAAATCTTGGTCATCTGAGTCCGATTCTCAGCGTCATCTCGGCTCATTCCCATTACTCACCCACTAGGGCCGGCTCTTTCGTCAGGCCTCATCCACGTTAGAGTATCCGAGCATGAAAAACATTCACACGGCCATGGTGCATCTACTACAACCCCACATGTCGAATGATATATATTCATCATCCCAATCTAATTATTAGACATGCGCTCACGTTGTTGTAGCGTGGGTACCCCCCTGGATTGTAGTGATACTCCCAGCGGGTCCTCTTTTCCCGCCCATTCAACTGCTCGCCCGATTTCCGAGTGCGAATGGAAGCCTTTCGATCTAGTTCAGAAGCGATCCGGGCCTCATAACCTCAGCCGCTCCGGGTACGATGAGGAGAGTAAGTATTGTATTAGAATACCTGCTTCTCACCTGTGGACTCACTCTTACAACTAGAGTGCCGTAACGTCCTCGTACGATTCTGTGCTCATATTCCAAGAAATTTCCAGTATAAAGATGGCATCCAGCAGGTTGGTTTAGGCAAGTCCTAATGTCTCTAGGAGATGCTGACAGTGTCTAGATATTTCTGATTCTACGGGAGCACCTCGGAGACGAGAATCTGGATTTGGCCGGAGGAGTCCTGTATGAATTAATTGAGCTAGATTGCGAACATACTGATGACCCTGGGGCCGCCTTTCAACGGTGGCGACATGACCACATGTGCAGACATGTTAGTTTACTACTATGCCCCGGCAAAAGGGGGTCGAGAGTCTAACCCCTAGACAGGCGGACCTTGAACTTCCACATATTCCTCATTTAACTACGATCACATCTTCTATTGTTCCCACAGAAAAACTTTCGCTCTGGCGCTTGGAACACGCTGATCGCTATCGCTTTGTTCTCTCCGACTCTTCTCCCTCGACAAAACGAGACTATATAGATCCTAGTTGCGTAAGGAACAAAAAGACCTGGCTCATCGACCATACTTTATTCGTATCGACTCGATCCGAAGGAACCCGTCCCGTGCGTAGTCCAAACCCTAAAGAATTCCACGAGATGCAATGGGATTCCTATTATGGAGCAACGGGAAGACTTGTAGAGGAACGTGAATTCCCCATAACATCTCTAGATCAGTCGAGCGAAGTATCCCCGCCTGAGACCGCGGATACTTTTGTGAGCCCTGATAGCCGGTCACAGCGACTCCGTCATTCTCTTTCAAGCATCAGCATCATTGAAAGATTTGTCGAAAAGCTTGGCAGGCAGAAGAAGGAGCCGGAAGCAGAACAGAGAAGGCGAAGTTGGATCCCTAACTCGCTCATGTTTGATTCCAGCCCGTTGTTCAGAGATAAACGAGCTCCCTGTGGAACTCTCTCTGTTCCTTGGCCTGAAGGCTATCAAATACCCAATGCGATATTCGCCAGAAAGTTTCTGATTGTTGACAATGATGAGACACTGCCTTCGCACTTGCCTATATCTCAGATGCCGACTGCTGAATCCAAGGCTACAGAAACCATTATCGAGGCTGCTACTATAGGGTTGTTAAATCAAGCATCGTCATGGTTATTTCGGGGCCCTTTCACGCCACAACTTGGTTTCGACGGTGGTCTCGACTACCAATGGAGCCCTCAAGATCCTGGCGTAACGGAGAAGAGGTTTGATTGGGAAGCGATGTTGCCAGGCACAGAAGGTTTTGACCCAAATCGTTCCCCGAGAGATACAAGGCTCCTAGGATATGATACCCGTGTCAAAAGTCACGAATCATCATCAAAACGGAGGGGAAGAGTATTCGACTTTGAGAGTGCCGCTGAAGTGAAGGCCCGAGCCTCGAGGCATGAGATCTTGAATATTACAAGTCCATCCAAAGCGAGAGAGAAGATATTGGAGGACAATTTACCCATATCCCCCCAATATACATCAAAGAAAGCGGCAAGATCGGTTGATGAAACCTCGAGTATTTTGAAGAGATTTGCTCAAAAAAGGTCTGCTGCATCATCCATTGTTGGGTTTTGAATAAAAATTGTGCTGACATATTCTCAGGCATGAGCAGGATGATCCTGACACGCAGTTGTTTGATAACATTGAGTTCACAACACATACCGAGCCAGATGATGCATGCGGCCCTGTGACAAACCGTCAAACAACAGTCATCGAAAGGCCAAGTCAAGGTGAAATAGGTTTGTAATCTCAAGGTTATGATCTCCTATTTCGGCTAATTTCACGTTGTCTACTTCTTTACCACTTTCTGCTCGCTATACAAGATTTTCAATTGACTTCAAGCAATGCAGTTCATGATGATGTTACCGCATGCCGACTAGGACATAGACAAATAATATATAACTCTATGAGGGGTCAACTAGTGAGCTTATCTACCCATCCATCCTCTATCCTACGATTGTTGTCGGGAATTGAGTTCCTCGTTTTAGATCGTGATTACTTCTGCACTGCACATGAAGATCTTTCTTTCAGTTCAGATGGAAGGGTGTTTATTCGGGTACCTAAGCAACTGCGACTGACGTCATGTGTTGTAGGCAGGTCTGAAAGATTCAGAAGCCAGCATCAATAGTGGAAGGAGCTACAAGGGTATCCAAGAAACTCCTAGAGAACTATTACTATCACCCTCTCCACAGGAAATCTATGGGTTCCGAGCTGATGCCCCTAGATCACGTTATGTCTCTCACAGGTTGACGGGAGAGACACTTCAGCCTCTCAGGTACAATGCTAGTGGTGGATGGAAGCGCGGGGAGAGTAGATAATGTTGATAGATACAAATGACCTATTAAAGATTTACCTGTCTCTTGTAGGCCAGAGATTTTTTCTTGCAACCAAGCAAACAATGTTAATTTCTTTTATGTACTCGAAATCCGAATGAATTCCCTCCCCCCTCCTTCCCGAGCATCCCTTTCTCTACAATTCAAACCTGCCACTGCCGCGCCTCACAGAATGGAACGGCTCCTGCGATTGAAGCGTAAGTTTTATACCAGAAATTTAGTTATTCTCCGAATATTAAAGATGTAAGCTGACTTGTGCGCTAGTGGAAGACGGGGTATGGAATCCCCTGATGTTCTCAGACCCAAAGCAGGAGAAAATCATGAGGGCCCTTCAAGCTCCTAGTGAGATATGCGGTGAGTCTAGCTAGACTTGAATATTGGCTCATAAATCCACCTAGGAGATAGATATCTCTACTATATTCGGTAACAAAAGTATTAGAGGGTAACTAATGAGTCTTGGGAGCAGACGAAGAGAACGAGGCCCGCATAGCAAATCGGCGGTTTTCTGACATCCTCCCATTGCACCGCCCAGCTTTCCATGCTTTTGGTATGTGCACTCTAGCTCCCTACAATTCACATACTTTATTTTACTACATTGTCTCGGCGATCCCCACTTGTAGTCAAGAAAAGCATACAAAGCTGCACTACACATCCAGAAATACCTTGTTCAAGGTGCTAACGTGAATCTCTTTAACTCATCTAGAGTACAACTCAGAGGACAGTGGTACCCACGGTGGTTACGGCGACCATACATCCCCAAGAACAGGTAGGATATCTAATGGCTTTGCTGCTGGGGGAATTCTCCGAGATGCCAATATTTGCTCACTGACATGTTGACACTACAGTTTCCGCACCTCTCTCAAGAGAGGTCAATAGTCGCCTTAGCAACACCACCACTGCCCCTCCCCATTTACTCGACAAACAGAACACTCCTGATCCATTGAGCTCCTGTATTCCTCCATCATCCTTGGGCAACCTGTCATCAGCTAGTGGAGTTGCTAAATCGGCTACACCACAGTATCCCAACACCAATATCAATACTACTCTTGATGAAGCTCCCTGCGTAATGACAGGCGTTCATATTCCAATTCCTCCCCCTAAATTCTATCCTTGCCATCCTCCTACTTCGCATCCCCAAGGTACCACGCCCGCAACACCTTCCCGCTTCTCGCGCGAAGGTTCAGCTTCATCTCTGGTCTCATTGGAAGCTAGAGATAGCTCGATCCGAATAGTCAAACCAAACCTTACGCTCTCCCCTCCACATAGGCCGAAGGACAAGGAGAGTAAGAAGGGCGCGACTGATTACTCAACCCCCAGCCGAGTTGGAAAAAACAAGCCAAACACCATGTAAGCCGCCGCCTCTTCCCGTCGGTGATGATGTATTATGGTTTGGGTATGAGTACTGATTGATGGTCCAGGCGTGGAAACGAACAAAATAGCCAGAATGGCCCGAACAAGGCGGGAGGATCTCAATCCAGATCCAAGGCCACCGGCGAGCACTCGCACTCGCAGTCTCAGCACACACAGTCTTCCAGCCGAGGCTACAGCTCTACCTCGTTAACATCTAAGCCCGATCCTCCTACCCAGAATGATAGTGTGCGAGCCAACTCTACGGATCGTGGGCGCACCATGCAGCGTCGGTATGAATTTATCGACAGCGATGATAAGACATACACAGAACTATCTCCTGTCCAGGAGACCGCTAAGAAGAGAAATGACGATATTGATAGCAAGGGTAGTAGCGATATCGGACGCGAGAGCAACATGACAACGGTGACGAATCTAATGCAGCAATGCATGGAACAATCGCCTCGAAAACTACCTGGCCATCGGACTCACTTACAACACCAAGTCAAAGGGGGCATAGGTAGCGCGGTTACGCAACCTTCTCTACCTCAGCCCAAGGCAAAGCGTCGCCCCCCTCCGCTAAACTTGACGAATCCCGCTTATATTGGAATCGTTCGCCGACACACCAATCGTTACCAAGTTGAGCACAATGAGATCAAGTCATCGAAAGCGGAGCATTTCAATAGCTCGTTCGTTCATGACTGTGTTGAGGATTTGCCTAGAATCGCCCCCCTAAACATTCCCGAGTGCAGCGAAATCAATGGCGCCAACTCCCTTCAATCATACAGCGAGTGGAGACAGAATCTGAAACCAGTCCGCACCGCATCGCAAGGCACCATCCACATCTCCATCCCAACTCAGGAGGAAGATACGTTCGTGGGGGGACAAGGGATTGATGGGGATCAGCTTCCGATTATGGACTATCACACTGTTCAAAATACACCCGTCATCAACCATGCGCGTTCTCGGAGTGCCCTAGGTATCAGAGAGGACCGTGATAAAGTGGATCGCCATCGCCAATTCTCAGGCGATTCCGCGTACACGGGTAGTGAGTACAGCACTGCCACTCCCTTCGGTCAAGGACCGGGTATAGCTAGATCTGCTACGATGAATGAGGTTTCCCATCGTGACCGGCAAATCTCACGGAGCTCCGAGTCTAAGGCCAGTCAGAACGGTGCTATGATAAATGATTCGGTTCCAAGAATGGAGGCGAGGTCCGTCTCGCCGTTCACACCGCTTACCCCGTTCATCATGAGGGCGAGCGGCGCTCCGGCCGGTGTTGAAAAGGGGGCAAAGACACTATTTGGCGAGCACGGTTGGCTGGAAGACACGGCGACGTCGGGTGTGAAGAAGCCCAAAACGGACAAGACTGGGGGTTTCATGGAGAGCCTGAAGCGAAAAGCGCGTGAAATCGTAAGGCAAATTATTATTTGACTTGAATTTACCGTTATCAGAATATTTGAAGCTAACGTCTATCTTCTCTGTTTAGGCCGATAGCACATCATTTAAACCAACACGCGGCATCAGAACCAGTGCCGTCAACCACGTTAGCATTTCTCTCGATGCCCGCGAGCAAAGTCTTCTGTATTGTGAGCTCGAATATAACCTCAACAATGCACTCGATTCCTACTTCAAAGCACAGCTCAATAGCGGCCGCCTCGACGCTAGCAAGCTGAGCCGCGTAGCTGACGCATGGGCGCAGAAGGGTCGCCCAAAAGTCATCGGCTTCCGCTATGATCTCGAAACCCAGGTTGATCTCATCACGACTCACATCAACGACTTCCGGTTCTATGGGCCGGTGCAAGCGGAGGGACCAGCGGCTGTCGCGGGTCTTCTATACGCCATGAAAACTAACGCACGGTACATGCGGATTCGCACGTTTTGCCAACCGGATAGCGTTATCGCGAAACACGTCCTCGACTCTCAGTGCTTCCTACGACTTCTCGGCTCCCCAGAGTCCTTGCAGAGACCACTGGAAGAAGTGGCACAGTTTTTCAAGGTCGCCGTCGATAGGCACAAAGCCATGGTAGAGGCGCCTGCCGGCCGTCAGGGCGGAGGCCGCTTCGTCAGCGATGGAAGTCGAGTTACTAGCAACGGTAGCGGACAGCGCGTCCATTTCCAAGACGATAGTGAGCGACGCCGCCCCAATGCGGGGATTCCAGACGCCAGCAAGTCGCGTTCTGATGTGAGAGGTCGAAACAATGGAAGCACGAATCCTCAAGTTGTGAAGCCACAAAGTGAGAATCGAAGTTTCAACTAGCAGCGTTAATTTAGTGATAACGCCGAGATCACGAAAACCAACGAGACTCCTAGAGGATGGTCCTGTTCTCATCGTCGTCGATAGTCTCGGCACAACTAACACCGTGCTTCTCATTTGTTTCGCCTGTTTATGCTCAGCATAGCACGGCGCATTCCAGAAATACTCTCTTTTCCGTCATTTAATGTTCTACTTCAACATTATAAGTTCTCGACTCGGAAAGCTCCGATGCTTAGAATTCTCGTTTCGGTCTATTTGAAGCTGCCTTTGCAGTTGTTCCTTCTACTATGTCCGTCATACCTCGCCTCCTAGGCCATGCGGTTTGCCGAAGTTGGCTCGGTTAACCCTTGGATCTTTTCATACAATGAAAAGATATCGTGTCACGGCTCTATCTGATCTTGGTCGGCAATAAGGGCTGTACGAGCTCTCGTCTTGCTTGTCTGCGGTCTGGTGAGAATCGAACTGTGCAGCCTGTTATAATATTTTGCTTTCCTCCTTTCTCATTCTGTCCAGGTTAGAATCATTCACAAGTCAGTGGCGTGTGACGGAGAAAGCCGGCTTTGTCCCCTACTGCTCTTGTCCACAAATCTCATCTCATTGCGTTCCGCCACTGCTCCATCTAATGGACGCGAAACGCTTAGAGTGAGAATCGAACAGGCTCTATTCGACCTATTTTGCATTTTGTCTCGTGGTGGTCACGTAATGATGGATCGTGGTATTTCTGAAGTACGAAGAGGGAGGAAAGAAAAGAAAATGCCATGCAGAATGGCAATGAATGCAGTGTTGGAATTAGATGGAAAAGCTTAGAGTTGACACGACGGAGTGTCGTCGTCTTCTATGCTGATTAATTAGCTACCTAAATTGATAGGTTCCTCGTGATACCTCGCTGTACTATTGTGATAATAGGTGACATTGAGCGTCTCGGCTCTAGAGTTGCCGACGATGGTTCGCCATCTATTGCCTCTATGGCTAGAGCAGCCAGGTAGAGCGGGATATCGCGGGATGAGACCGGACTGGGCCGTGTTGAGTTGGAGTAGATTTACGCTTCGAACAATCTAACCCCGGTACCATTACCTAACTACTGTGTAAGTACTACAGTGTGAACTAGCCGTCTGCCGTCCATTCTTCGACAGCTCTCCGACAAGATACATTTGATATTAATTTACTGCTTAGCCATTACAGCAGTGGCAAAGGATGATGTCTTGTTAACAATCCTCATACTCAATCAGATGCAGGAAAATCTAATGGGCTTCTTTTATAGAAACCGTTTCGCCCGTTAGATGTGCCGTGCAAGGTCAATCTGTAGAACCAGCCGCCCAGACTAGTTGCGTGGCGGTGACATCATAACCCCCACCATGTTGCATGAGATGGGCGATGCAAATGTTGACAAGACGGATGAGAAGTAAAGGTTCGACATAATCAGCGCTCTGGTCAGGAGTTCAGGTTACTGTTCTTATCATATAAAGCGTATAGGCCTACTGCGGTAATGCCGTGACAGACCAATAGGGAAGATCTTTTCCCCTGGTTGATGCAGAAATATTGGTGAATATTGGTTGCGAACGTGGGGTTGCTTCATCATACTATCTGGCTCCTTTGGGAGACACAGGGTAGTGTTGGGCATAAGCAGAAGATGTCAGGGTATTGTGGGCACTTTTCCTACGAAGTCACTGCAGCTGGTTTGCTTTCATTTGGCTATTTAACAGCCCGGATCACCGTATTTTAGGTAGTTCCTACATTTATGCTAGCTACTCTGTATTAGATGCACTTTGCCTACATTCGCGTGTGCCTGCCTATATACACGTCCCGCTTACCGAGACAACCGCCGCTGCACCATCATTAAGTGATAGCAGAGGTGGTGGGGCTGAGACTTTGCTTGGGGATCACGCAGCTAAACATCCCATCGGTGACATCTCGCTTGTCACGACACCATCAAGTCACGAGTCGCGACAAGTCACCCCACCATTATTAATGAGTTCGAGTCCGTTCCGTCTGCCTCGACCTTGAGCATCGAACATTACAAAAAGTCCCGTGTTTGTCAATCTACGGCATTTCCCTACCAAAGCATTGCAAAATCATTATTCACGAAAGAAAGAAAGAACATGTCACGATACGAGGACGGATATCCGTCCCGCGGCCGAGCTGCGGACTATTACACATACTCAGCGGGCGGAGCGGCGGCGGCGGTTCCTCCCCCTTACCCTCACAACGCCAGCCCGGGCCACACGACATACAATGGACAGCCACAGGCCCGGCTGACGTACGAGCCGCATACCTCTGAGTCGCACTCGCGCCCGAGATCATTAGTGCCTCCTGTCGATTCCCCGCGCGATAGGACGAGGGGGAGGAGCGACAGCGAGGACTCAGACGATGGCAAGACACGGTCGCCCATCGAGAAAGCGAAGCGATTCGTCGACAACACCTTCACGGACTCGGCGGCGGGCCTGGGCGTTGGTGTGCTGGGCGCGTTAGTCGGTGGGCTGGCGGCGAGAGAAGCCGTCGAACTTACGAGTAATCGCGAGAAGCAGCACAAAGGACGTGACGACGAAGAATATAAACGCAACCAGCTCATCGGCACGGTCGTCGGGGCCGCCGTGGGCGCGCTAGGCGCTAATGCGGTGGAGAAGCGCATCGAGATTCGCCGCGCGCGCGATGAGATCAAGCAGGAGAAGTGGGAGCGCAAGTGGAGGAGGCCCGACGGCGAGCCCGAGGTCCTCGAGAAGATGGAGGTCATAGCGAGGCCCCGGAGCAGGGCGCTTAGTCGGGGCAGCCGTAAGAACGAAAGCGAGGGGAGCCACGATGACGAAGATTGGGGCGCGTGGGACGATCGGGACGGCCACCGGAGCGGGCGGAGTAGTAGTCGACATGGCATCAAGCGCGAGGTCGACCCCGGAGCGCGCAGTTGGAGGAATGTCGAGGATTGGGTCCTGGATGATCGCGATAGTGACGATGGAAGGCATCGGTCGGGCCGGCGTCGAAGTCGGGATTATTAGTCGAGGTCCTAGACTAGGTACCTACAGCATATGATTTTGTTGTTTAATGGAGCCTTAATTAATCGATCGAGTCAGTAGGTGTGTGTTGAGACACCTTGTGGCTTGGAATGAGCCTTGTGCCTACAAGGGGCACTTTTAAGTTGGCACTATGACACTACGGGTAGTACTTAAGTAGTACTAAGGTACTATCTACCCACCCAAGAGGTCCGCACCGTAGGGAGCATGTGAGCTTTTTGTGATCTTTCATTAATAAGGAATAATGTATAGAAGTTCTTAGGGAAATGTTCTAGAAATGTTCCAGAAACGTTCTTACTGGCAAGAATTCCACCACAGTGTCAATGAGTAGTGACATTTATTGTGTTTGCAGTATCTACTGTAACTATTACGAAGTGTGCCTTTGGTAGGTAGTGTGTATGTTTTCTTCGGGATTTGGTCTTGCATTTAAAGTAAGACTCTACCTCGCACAAACACAAACGTCATCATCTTTTTATGCCCCGGCACGAATGAAGAGCTCCGAGGCTAACATAAACGTATTATAAGTAGGAGGTATGTATTGTTCCCAGCGCCGAATTGCATGCATATTGAATACTAAACCGAGCCGGGCCGTTCCTAGCCTGAGCCTATATAAAGTACCTATTAGGTAAACTAAAAGCTAACATTTAAGTCGTATATCCTTTGAGGTAGTCTAAGTATAAGCACGTTTGCATCCATTACTGATTGTAATTTACCAATCGTAAACATGTTGTTATCGCCTTCTTGGTAACCCGAAAATAGTGTGGCGCATGTTAAAGCGACTTCCTAGGAAGCCATAAGAAGCTAGGGAGATGAAGTAAGAACGATTCATAATGACATTTACTCTATTTATCTTCAAGAAGGTTCAGCGCTGTAAATACGATGTGTCAAATCAAACATGCGGGATGAAAAGGCAACCAGTCAACTACCACGATACGCAAATATGGATGTAACGGCAGGCTCTTAGAAGGGGGTTCATAGTTCGAGTTATTTTGCTCCCGTGTTATGTATACCAGTACCTCCTTATAGCATCAATGAAACGTCACGGTGAACCAACACGAAGGATGCGGGCGAGAAATAGTATGGTGATTGCCTATAGCTTCATTTTCATCTTTGCCCACACTGGCTTCTTAAGGGGCATGATGTTGTAGATTTCTCTTTAGGGGTCAGATTTTATACCATATTAATCCCTATGTGCTTTTATGATTGTCATTCATGAGATTTTTTATCTTCAATTATTTAATAAGAGATATTGCCTCGATCCGGAAAAAAACTCTCGGACAAGACAAATAATAACCTTGTGTTGTACGCATTAGAGTGACCTGCAGTTTTAACAGTAGATCTCGAGTCAAAAGAGTACTACCTAGAATATCAGGTACTTACATTAACTTTATTAATGTTCAGGACGTCTCTATCCGCCCGTCGGGCAACCTAGAGGCGTTCTTCAAGTCGCTTTCCGACAACGAAGGCCTCCAAGGAGACTATTATTCACTTTGCGTTGTGTCTCAACTTTCAGCACTCTGTCTCCGGCGTGCATTGGTAGGTATAAATGCAACATACATTTTGCATTGTTTTAGTTGCCACCGACGTTGACCACACCACATAATAGCACTCATAGCTGATGAAATCCCTAGCGGCGCTACTGCATAGGGAAGAGACACTCGCCAGAATGCCGGACAGACCAATGACCAAAAGGAGGCCACGACGGCTACACTCCATCGCGCCCAGCCCTCTCCGTAGACAAGAGGGACCGTCTGTCGCTTACGTGCTCTGTCTCCTCCTTCGTCGGGAATATCTTGAATGTGGACATGGGCTGACAAGAGGCGAGGCAAAACTAACGCCTATTCAGTCCATTAACAATAAGCTCACAAGCAAAAAGTAGGATATGTGGATATCTATGTTACCTGAGCTTATAAGCTGTTCATAATCTAGCTATTCACGTGGCCGGCGCTTCCGGTCCGTTACTAATTCGAGTTTTTTCATCCTTTGGCCAAGAACCCGGGCCCTCTTCTGACCGCCTGTACGGATTAATACGCCGTAAACTGGATTGCGAGCGGTGATCGTCATCTGGAACTTGATAGACAGCACTGGAAGCACGGTGGGTGTGGTATTTTCGGAAATTTTGGTTTGACGAGTCGAGTCGTAATTCTGACTGGCCGTATCCTCCTCTTTAGCAAACATGTTCGCTTTGATCCCAACCACGTGGTCGTCAACTCGGCCAACACGCCATAGGACCCGTAGAATGCCGACACCCAACACTCTCTTATCCACGGAATACAGCACTTTCAAGCACTTTTTCGGCACCGAGATGTACCTGCCTACGACTGTCTATGACTTCGCGTGCTCCATCACCGCAGAGGCAATCATGTCCACTGCAGTGAAAGCACTTGAAGATAGGGAAACGTAAGGCGTGGAATGCTCGACTAGTCTCATACAGAATAGGCTCGATCCCGAGAAGGAGCCCCAGAGCCCTAGTCGTATCATGGGCGATGTGACTTTCAGTCAGTACTAGGGTGCGCAACGCAACATAAAAACAGGCACTTCCTCTACGGCCTGCCTAAGAGATTCGCCGGCATCCATCTAGTTAGCCACATGCAGTAGTGTCTCTCGTTCAACCGACACTCCCTCTTCTGCGATCTCATCATGAGTGTGTCTTCGCCCTAAGAGCTCAGCCGCATGTTGCTAACAAGTAACATAGCGAAACGCTCTTCGAAGATGGCATCTAGGCTCATCTCCCAGCCATAAAAACCACCAAGTCGGGTTAGGAGTTCACGCGGGAACAGCTCACCTCAGAAGCTAGCTTATTCATTATCAGCGGCAAGTGCTCCCCCAAAGGCGTCGACTCGGGGACTCCTACACTACAGCCTGCGGAACCCGGAGTGCTTCTAGGCACCGCTAAATCAAAGCTAGAACGGTGGATTTGATGCTAATCCTACCGTGTAACAGATGAGCAGATTCGGGTTCCACACCGATCTGCTGATCGCCAGTACTAGATAGGCGCTCTCCTCCAGGCCATCCCAGGTAGAGCGGAACAGCTGTATCGGAAAGCACACGACATACCAGGAAATGTCGTGTATGCCGGTTCGTCCGATCTGGCACTTCGATGGATCCGGGGAGGGCCACACCGGAGAAGGCGCCGCTAAAGACCTGGAAGGCAGGGCGTATGGTATAGTTTAGGTTGAGGTCGGATATGGTAGATCGTACACTATGCGAAACTTGGCGGGAAAAAGGATTTCGTTTCCTTACTGGTTTGTGACGAGTATTAGCCTCTATTTCGAAGACGGTTTCTCGCGTATGACTTTACACAAATACAGGTACCTACTACTCAGTACTCGTAGGAGGCACCTTAGGTCCCAACTTAAGAGGTACCTAACCTGCCTAACACAGGTACTTAAGTACTTAAGTACCTATGTGCCTGCTTGGCTGTACTAGAGAACGTGGTAAGGTTGCTTCCGTCTACTACCTAGTCAGTAGGGGCTTATGCCTACACAATCCCCACTTCAGTGCACCCTATGCTGAAAAGCTAGGATACCTAGATAGGTACCTTACATAGTACATCAAAGTGCCGGGCAATCTTAGATAGTACAGGTACCTACCTACGGGAAAATACCATCTATTTTCTAGTTGCGCGACTACATCTAAACACGACAACATCTAAATTGTCCAAGACATCATTGTCCGCCTTGAACATGAATCCTGTGCCACCATAGGCTGAGTAGGTACAGGTCAATCCCCAATTGAAGACTGCCGTTCTCTTTCTTTTTCCCGCCTTCTCGCTTCCCCACTAGGAAAATCAACTCATAGCTATGCACATCTCTACACCTTCCACTTTCTCACACATGTCACCCTCACCATTCAGCACTTCCGATTGATCACATCTGCGCACTGCCGTTGGTATGAATATATCTTCTAATCATATTTAATGATTCATAAATGACACTACATAAGGAACCAAACTGACTCATCATCTGCGACAAGGCCAGACGAAAGTCAATTGCGCTTTCTCGACCCTTCTTCTTGTTTGTTGATGGTGGTACTTAAACTCACTTGACACCCATTTCTCATGCATATCATCGTCGTCATCACCACCACCACCACCACCATACTGCCATAATACTAGTTTCCAATTGCCATCGTTTGCGGCTCCGAGTTTTAATCCAATATCAACCAGTCCATTCAATTTTGTAGATTAGGGTTGCTTCTATTGGCTGCCACAATATGTCGTTGAACGCCCCAGCGGGTTCTGTTACCCGGCCGGGGAATACCTCCCAACAGCAAGATGACGACGACGACGACGACGACGACAATCTATCCATTACTTCTACGAATCCCGAGGATAATGATTCTGACAAAGAATGGGAGGTCGACGATATCCTGGCCGAACGGCCACATCCCAACATCCCCAATGTCTTACAATACCTCATAAAATGGGATGGCTTTCAGCTAGAAGACTGTACTTGGGAACCCGTAGAAAATCTCGGCGATGGGCTGCTCGCGAAATGGGAAGAGAATAAAGCCGATATTAATGCTGGGAAACGCGAGGTTTTTGATTTAGCGACTTATGATGCAGCCTGTGCAGAGCGAACCGAGAGACATCTGAGACGTAATGCCAAACGCCAGAGGCTCGGTCTGCCGCTAACGCCACCAATTCTACTTGAATACACTAGCGATACGCCGATGGCCTCGCCCCTAGAATATTTATTTACCTCAGACGACGAGGCACAAGAAGTAGACGATGAGGTCGATCCCGGCAGCATTCCATCGTCAAAACCCAAAGCCACGGCTAGCACGCCAAGTCAACCATCGGCTTCGGCTACGGCAACGCCCAAGGCAACATCTACAACTCAAAGGGTCGCCAAACAAAACACCTTCGTGGGAATCCCCTCTCCCGTACCCTCGAAAGGTCCGGGTACATCACGAGTGTCGGAAAAGAACCGTGTTCAAAAACCTTCCCAGTCGCTCTCGAAGACAACTGTGAAGGCTTCTGTATCGGGTTCTTCCTCTGCAACAGCCTCCGGTCCCATTCGCAAAGGGAGCGGGGGCACAGTGACGGGCTATCAGGGTACAGCTGGTAGAAGTAGCATTTTTAGGTCTAATACTTCTAAGGCGTCGACCCAAAGTGTTTCTATTGCTACTAACAAACTATCTTCAACCACAACAGGGTCATCCGCTCCGTCTTCTGCTCCATCAAACGGCTCTAAAGCAAAGCGGCTTACCGCGACAAGAACTCGACAACTACCAATCTCTTCGACAGCAACAAACGTATTCGCGGGAGGCAAGCAGCGTAAGAAGAGAGCAAATTTGGGCGATGTCATGGCCGATCCTTCTAAGGCACCTAAAGCTTTTCCTACCATGCGCATGAGAAACCTTGCAAAGAAGAGAGGGATTGAGAAAGGCGATGTGGCCGGTGAATTATCTTCGATACCCTCCAAATTCATTATCAATAATGAGCAGACGAACACATTACCAAGGAAGCCTAGCCTTGTCTCGCCAACCACGATTGGATCACCGCAAAACTACGAAGCATCAAATCAACCTTCCGCGCCTTCGGCAACCCTATCTAAACCCCAAGTATCAGCGGGATTCCCGCGGCAGGGAGGTACAGAGGATATGCCTGGGCCGAGACGTAAAAAATCTGTCCGCTTTACGGGAGAGGATAATGAGGATTTTACCAGTATGAACGATGATTTGTTTGATAACCCCGTCGACACAAACACTACCACCAAAGGCCCAGATGCAAACAAAGGGCTACCACCGCCCTTCCGGAAACTATCCCTAGCAACATATCAAGAACGAGGACAAACACAGACAGTCCAAAAGCTTGTCAAGTTCGGGTATGCTGAAGCGATTATGGTCGGTTTCACCGGCATTACCCGACATATTACTACCTGGTTGTCCTCTCTTAAGGCAGAAAAGACCCTCCATTTTACGTCCACCTGCTCATCGTTTCATTTCCTTTCACAGAGGCAACAACTAATTAAGGAAAAACTTTCATCTGGTGCAGTTGAAGCCGCTTTACCAGAGCATGCCGTAGCCTTGAAAAATGTCTCAGGCTCTCTGCAGCGAGGCTCAATAGGGTTGCATCTACTTGCAAGTGAGTATTCAATCCTAGTCTATCCAGCAAAGTGTGATGATTGGAATGGGCTCGAATTTGATTTTAAGAAGCCTGACGAAGACGCCTTGCTGCGGTATCTCATCTTTCGGGGGTATGTGCCCTCTCGGGCTTATCCTTCTGAGTTTTCAAAAGAGCCTGGGGCGCTCAACCGGCTCGTATACCCAAACGGTGGGAACGAGCCAGACCTTGTAGGAATACTGACTGGGCTCGATTTTACCAAAGTGCTTCCACAGGATCTCAAGCTAAAGGACAAGCAAATCTACATGTTACTATTTCCTATAAAGGCGCGACAATTACTGGGTGTAGTTATGGCTTGGCTGCGTAAGTATTTCCAACAAATAAGCCGCTTTGAGAGATACTAACCATGTTGTGGAAAGGCTTCCACCAACCGGGTCGACCAATCTTCACAGTTGAACAACCAAATAGCTGGCGCTCGTTTCACGAGGCTGTACAAGGTGGCCCCGGCTCCGGGGGCACGATAATCTCCCATGCTGATTTCACTCTGTGGAAACTAGAAAAGATACCAGGTCTCTGGCGAATGCTTGAGGGTGGCAAATATACATTCTGGCATTTAGATACTGGAGAAAACAAGCGGCCTCAATACCCCTCCAATTTGGATGCCGTTAGCGTGCCAGGGTCGCTTCGTTTGACGCGATTGTTTTCATACGGTCGGGCATTCTTGATCACCCCGAGTTTCGCGATTTCAGAACCCGCCAAACTCTGTGACTTTCTGAAGTGGTTCAAAGCATATGCCGCAAACCCCGATCATATAATTGTGACTTGTTACGACTTTCCTCGATTTCTAAGAAACATCACGGAAGAAAAACAAAGGGAACAAGACACCCTAACCCAGAGTAACCCGGGTAATAAAGATGTGCTTCTCTTCCTCAAGCGGGTTGGTCGGAGCAAGCAGGATATCGACGATCACTTCCGCGCTTGGCAGCTGCTTCAGGAGATAATGGAGAAATTTGGAGATGAAGAAACAAGTGAAGGCAAGTGAGGTTCTTTTCCAATTCTTAGCACACATATCCCGTAATGTGTATCCTACTTTAGCTTCCACGGCAGCTATTAACAAACGCCTCATAGAGATTCGCAAGATTCATTGGCTTGACGAATATATTGATCCAAGCGATGAACAGAGCTTAACCAACGCCTTCTGCTGGTGGGCTCGATTAAAATGTGATCGATTCCGCAGATTTTATGTCCTCGGCTCCGATTCTACCAAAATCCAGCGAGCATATCGCTATATCGATATCCCGAGATATCTCGATTCGGAATGCAGTAATCCAGATACAGCCAACATCCTTATTCAACGACAGCTGCTTGCGGAAGAGCTCCAGGAGGAGGCTGACCAACACGGCACCGAAGTGAATATTTCCTGGGGTACAAGCGGAGCAGCAGCTGAGCCCTCTGGAGTCGTCGGAAAGTGGAGAAAGTCTATTTGCGGAACGTGGTTCGTATTTCCAAGTCCACTTTTCCATTCAGATGACGCCCGCGAACTAGAACGGTGGATAGAAGACCACAGGCGGAACACAAAGATTAACTGGTCTGAACTCCACCCGAGACCTATATCTTGGAAGGATGAGAACATGGCCGAACAATTCGGTGACGGTGACGAGCACGGGGGCCATTTTGACACTTTTAGTGGTTGGTTTAAGGCCGCGCCGAAGTTCACATCAAAACGGAACACATGGTATGGTCTTTTCTACACTATAACAGATACTTGGGACGAGTATATGCCAAAACGAAATTATGAACGGCATCCATGGATTGCTATTTATCGGCCTAAAAACCCCCACCTCCTTAGTAGGGGGCCAAGTTTCAACGCAATTGAACTTTTCATCTGGGATACGGCGGCCACTGATAGAGAGAGAGTCGGGCATTGCTTCCTAGACATGCAATGCCAGTTGATTGACTATGTCTATGAAGGTGTTGCCGAGCATTATCCCGGATGTTCTCTGTCAGATGTGTGGTATAGCAGCTCTACCAACCTCGAAATCGGACCAAACGATAATCCTTTAGATATAACATGTAGGAGGATAGGGGAAATGTTTAACAACGGTAGAGATGAATTACCACCATACGATAATATTATTCGGAGTAGGTGGATACCCGTTGATCGACGGCTATGGAGTTCAGGCATGTCCCCTATGACGTTGAGGACGAAGCCTGGAGAGAGGGCTTCTGAACTCACCCCCAAGAAAATACCACAAACCGAAGAGGATAAGCTCAAACCCCCCAGGGCGATCTGGCATCCAGTTCATGGGAGAACTGGGCGTCGTGGGACCAAATGCCTCAATAATCTCCACGAGGCTTGCTTGAAGGCTCGTTTGCAGGACCCGAAATGTGATCACATAAAATATCACTACCGCCCGACCCGGGAGTGGTGGGCAGATCAGCTGGAGGAAGGCCGGGGTTGTGGCTATATTAACGTGGATGCAGCAGGGAAGATTATTGATAAACTTACAAAGCCTGACTAGTGGCCAGGTCCTAAACCTAATTAATCTAGCTTCTCGAGTTCGCTTCCAATAGAATTAGTCTGGCATAGGAGTAGAAGTTTTGTCACCAATAGTTCTTGTGAAATGAGCTGTCTTCGTACTAAACGACGTACATTGATAAACGCATACACCAGGCCCCCGTCATGGTATGTTATTAGAGCATACCTCCCAGAAGGCTTTAAAGAACACGGGTTAAATATTAGTGCCTTATTAATGTTATTATCCTTTTCTCTAGATCCCTATCGATTATAAAATAAATAGCCAACTACCCCGGCACCCACACAGGAGCTACAAGTGGTAAATAGGTATAATTTAATATATTCCGCCTGAGGTCAAAAGGTCTATGGCTCCTATATAATGTATCCAAGCCGCGATACTTTAGTACGGAGTATTTATGTTGACGTAGAGTTTGCCTCGAAGATGTGAAAAGTCATATGCCTGTGCCGGGTGTGTATTGGGCTTGGGTTGTATGAATAGCGCATATTATTGTCAGTATACGACATAGACCTGATAATTCGAAAACTACTAAAACAATCTTATATAGACCTTATGCGAGCAACTGTTTGAGACAATGAATTCGAGCTAATGGCAAGAGCGTTGTACCGATGTGCTAACCTTGAAGCTCAAGGTTTTAGGCCAGGCAACGTTTTGAAATTATTGCGTGGAGGACATAAAGCCGCGTGACAACATTGCATTTCCTTGAATTTTATCATTTCAGTGAGATGTTCACGAGAACGGCAAAATCTAAACTATTGGGTCCTTATGATATATTCTAACGCGATTCTTGTACATAGTGTTATTATACCAAGTCTCTAGAGTAAGTAAAACTTTAAGTTTGTTGTTGGCGGGTATCACCTACACCTTATCTCTAGAACCTTGAGACATTGAATGGGTTTCCGGGTATACATCCTTAGGGGCTATATATACCCTTTATAAGATGGAATCATTTACAGCTGAAATATAAGTTGTCAACGTTGTCCTATTCAACACAATACTACAATAGGAATAGAGATGGAAAGTTATGTTAGAATCTTGGGATAGGGGTGTGATGAATACTCGTTGTTGGGTAGAGAGCCTAACACTAGCCAAAGTAGTGATCTCTGATATATATAAGGAATCTTCTTTGTTGTAGAAGGCGTGAAAGTAGAAGGGGATAGTTGAGGTGGGTAGAATTCCTAGGAGCAGGTGTATGGCAAGCTACCTAGGTACCTGGATACTTAGAGAGGTCGAGTGAATACCAGGCTGATACGGCAGGGGGCATTGACTAGCCGATCTGCGCAGGCTCTAGAGGCAAACAGATAGGTATGAATTGCAAAGGGGTTCCTTAACGCCCACGGGAGACCCATTTGGCCGAATGGGTTGAACGTGGGCATAGGAGAATAAAATCCTAGGTCTACAAGGGATGGCTGGCCTCCTTACCTTGACTACTAATGACGGATTTTCCCACATCCGCTCGGGGCATGGGTTCGACTCCCTGCCATGGTTTTTCGCAGTTTTTTTTCAGGATTTCTTTTTCTGTCCATGGTGCTAGCTCCCTTTGACCCCAGTACATGACATTACTTAACTGCACATAGTTATAGTTAGTTTCTTACATCCTTTAGTATATTATCTATATTATTTATTTGTATGTTGTATAAAAGTGTAACTTTAACTTGTATTTGTTAGCGCTGGTAATTTATAGATAATCCTGTTTTTACTAAACGTATATATACCTAGTAACCTATTTAAAGTTACTAGGTAAGCCTGCTGGAGATTAAATAGACTAGAAATAAAACAGAGGTACTCTTTTAGTAGTATGTAGCATCCTAGAGTATTGAAATCAACGGAGCAATATGTGTACAGGACGTTATATGCTCCTGTGTCTAATTGGCTGATAGGACAAAGGCCTCCTAACCTAATAATATATCTTGCGGTGGCGGTTGTCATATCATACACTATAAGCATTTATTGAAGAAGTATTCTCTACATTATATGATAGTGTTCTTAGAAATTCCTCTCTATTTACCATGGAATTGGGGGGGGTGCCCATAATAGACGGGATGCCAACCCAATTTGTAATGCAAGATCACAATGACAAATCGTGATGTTTCACTAGGGAAGCTGCAAGTACTGGTTTAACCACACAAATAGGTCTGTCATGATCTAAGCCTATAAGGATAACTGGGAAGAAAGATGTACTATGTATGTGATCTAGATAGAGGAGGTTGAATTTAAGCATGAAAATAAGAGCACGTGATCATGTTATGTGGTTGTTTCAAGAGGATGGGGATTGAATGAGGCGCAGTCGAAGGGATGTGGCACTAAGTCCTGAGCCACCCAAAGGCTACCACATTTTCTGGTAGTGTACACTACTTAGGTTAAGAGGTATGTGTACCTTAGATAAATTACCATGTGCCAAGTACTGCGGTACTCCCCCAGTAAACCCCCCGGTAGCCCCCGGTCGGTTCATCACACCTCGAATGCTTGATTGGCCTACAGCAGACCTGCAGCAACAAAAAGCACACTAGCCAGACCGATATTTACCTACAGTACTATGTAGATACCTCCTACCTAACTGTAACTCCCGGTAGTGTACTGTCCCTGCTAACTGCCCTTGCTCAAGTGCCTACATGTCTTATGTACATTAGGTACTTACCCTCGGTGGATAGAGGCTTAGCACGTACCAATACCGCTGTCCGTACCCATTTCAATGCCTATCTGGGTACATGTATCTTGGTAGATACATTGTGTACATTGGACTCCACCACCTAACCGTCGTTGGCTCCCGATACCTCACTCTACTCTACCCTACCTACACTGTTAACAGATACCTACTCATCTACTTACCTGCCTGTAGATAACATCCTCTTAACAACGAAACCCATTCCAACTTTTTAACTTAAAAACCATAAAAGTACCATTAGCCAGGGTTTCCAACCCCCATCTTTCGTTCGAGTGCGCCTTGATCTTTGTGTGGCTTGTTGGCTGCCTTTGGCATTAGGATTTAAGACTAATCGTCGTCGACTGCCCGAATTGCCCTTTATCACCGCCGACGCCGTCAACCTTCCCCTGAACAACCAACTCCTTACGCATCTACATCTCATTTGCCTCTGTGAGGTTCGATACAGCTACCGTACTGTCGATCATCGAGTATCCGACCTGATTGCCCAACATGGCTAACGACGAGTACGATGTAAGTCCGGCTTGTCGCCCGTCATCTCTTCTGCATCGTGACCGCATTCTCCACTCTCCGAAGGAATGCCACCGCTAACAGCCACTTGCTCTGCAGTTCCTCTTCAAAGGTGCGCCCGCTCGTCAAATTCCACACGATTGCTCTTTCGAACGCTGACCATTCCCCCCGCTACAGTGGTGCTGATTGGAGACTCGGGTGTCGGAAAATCCAACCTGTTGAGTCGATTCACCCGAAACGAGTTCAACTTGGACTCGAAGTCGACTATCGGTGTCGAATTCGCTACCCGGTCTATCCAAGTTGATTCCAAGACAATCAAGGCACAGATCTGGGATACTGCCGGCCAGGAGCGCTATCGCGCTATTACCTCTGCATACTACCGCGGCGCTGTCGGTGCCCTCCTCGTATATGACATCAGCAAGCACCAGACCTACGAGAATGTCACAAGATGGCTTAAGGAGCTCCGAGGCCACGCCGATGCCAACATCGTCATCATGCTGGTCGGCAACAAGAGCGATTTGCGGCACCTGCGCGCTGTTCCTACCGACGAGGCCAAGTCCTTTGCTAGTGCGTCGACTCACCACCCTCCCTACATATCGCGGATGATGGCCGTCTGCTGACAATAAAACTTTAGGCGAGAACCACCTATCTTTCATAGAAACCTCAGCCCTGGATGCCAGCAACGTAGAGCTCGCTTTCCAGAACATCTTGACGGGTAAGTCTCAGGACTTTCGTTTACGCATGCCCCACTCTCCTTCCCTCCGGACACCGGCAAGGCAGCTATATTTCTAACGTGGTTATGCGCAGAGATCTACCGAATTGTTTCCAGCAAGGCGCTAGACAGCGGCGACAGCGCGCAACCCCCGATGACAGGTACCAGCATTTCGCTGAGCAAGTCGCCCGATGACTCCGCCAAGCAGGGGGGAAAGTGTTGTTAGACCTAATGATGTGGCCCTGCGGGATGACATGTGACGGTTTATACGGTTGGTATGAATGTTACGTACACGGCGTCACGTTATGTTTTGTTAGGACTACTGCTACGGATCCACGGATGGGTGATGATGCATTAAGAGGGGAAAGACTAGCAATATTGGTCCTTTTCTATTTGTCTCTACAGGCTGCAATTATCTTGTTTTCTTAATGGCAACTATTATGTTGGCTGGTCGTCTGAGTGAGATATGACACGTCGAGAAAGCTGCTAGCTAATTTAATCTATAAATGCCTACCGTCATTTCTATGTCGTACAGTGAATATGGCTGTATGTATCATCAATGTAGTCAGTGGTGTGATGGGCTGGAAAAGACATATGTATTGGCTAGTGTTTGATCGGCCAGACCCCTCATTTACAATAAGTAACTACAATATAATTGTATTTGGAGGAATATAAGATGCCGTCCACTCCTCAAATTTGAACGGATCGTGTTGCTGCGTCGGGAGCCAAGGTACTAGAGAGTTCTTTCGATTTTTCTCTTTTTTTCGGGTTTTAAATATCAAAGAAACATGCGATCACTGCTGCACCATCTAAGAATACAACTGTTTATGGATAATAATAGTAATGACGAGGGAAATCTAGATCCTGATCTACATAGTACTGTAAACGTAGGTCGTGTAGCGTACCGTAGCTTTACTTTGTGTGGGCATACACTACCTCTAAAGGGGCTTGTTTGCACTTAACAGGCAACAGGGATAGGACCAAGGTGCGCCAGCCACACCTGGATAACCAATGTCCCCACTCTGCTTTCCCGATAAGAAGTGACCCACCCTTATCGGTCTCTCATGGGTTGGTCCAGCCCAAAAAAAAGTTCGGGAGGTGCAAGCTACATACAAGTAGTACCATACAATCAATGTCATTGTGAGAATTGTATCTGCGAGAATTGTCCATTCTCATTTGCCTTCGGTATTTTTTATTTCTACAGGATTCAAGGCAAGATGGCGGCGGTTTACAAAGCTCTCTCGAAGTCGGCAAACGACAAAGACGATGCACCGGCCAACAGTGGCGTCAAGCGAAACAAGCAAAGAGTGTTAATTCTGACCTCACGA
The DNA here is from genome assembly GCA_022495195.1 of Xylaria digitata. NCBI lineage: Eukaryota > Fungi > Ascomycota > Sordariomycetes > Xylariales > Xylariaceae > Xylaria > Xylaria digitata. The sequence continues at coordinate 80,295 of MU376998.1, forward strand.
GGTGTAACCTATCGGTATGATTACCCTATCTCGCGTCTCGCGCATGCTCTGATGAGACTGTCTTTTACTGATAATCACCCACGTGATACAGGCATCGCCATCTCCTTAAGGATCTCGCTAGTATGGTATGTTCTAGTCTTCATCTTTGAAGTCACTGAATATCACCCTGATAGATATATGCTAACGTTGGATAGATGCCGCATGGTCGCGTAGATGCCAAGTACGACCAGAAGAAAAAACTAGGAGAGCTGAATGAGCTGGCTGTTCGTTACATCTCCTGCGACTGAACTGAACTTTCGCGCTAACTATTTGTAGGAACTATACAACTGTAACAAGTGAGTGCTTGGAATCATATCCTTCCGGGGGAGGTTTTTTTCAACTTTTTTAAAAATAAAAAAACCCGTGTCAGATTCGCTATTTGCTTGTCTGGGGGATTCTTGGTATTTTCGAATAGCAATTGTTGACTGTTCGGATAGTATCTGTTTCTTTGAAGCTCGCAAAGGCCAAGGTTAGTACCCGAGCCTCATATTCTTATCAGCGTTCGTGTAGCTGGCAATCACTGACTCCTCGGGCGTGATTTAGATTTGTATCTTTGGGTTCGTCTGACTCCCCTGAGAGTGTCCTTTCGTATGGAAGGGGTAGAGACGTAACAGGAAACTAATGTATAGCCTAATAGTTGTCAAAGGCGCCTAATGGCCCAACATGCAAGGTTAATCAACTGCCCATAAACTCCTACTAAGGCTTGTCTAATATGATATTTAGTTCCTTGTTAGCAATATTCATACCATGGAGGAGCTGGCTTTTTCAGGAAACTGCTTGAAGGGAAGTAGGCCGATTCTATCTTTTGACAAAACTTTCGATTCGGAGCCGCATCTCCAGGTTATCAAACAGCTCTTCCTACAAATTATGGGCGTTCCGCCCCTCCAGAAACGATCCAAGCCCTTCATCGACCATGTATTGTCCTTCTCGGTAGCTGATGGACGCATATTCATGAGAGTGTATCAAGTACAAGAAACAGAACCTTCGAAAAAAGACGGCGCCGAGGGAGAAGAGGCGACAGAGGAGGGAAAGAAACGGAAATCTAAACACGCGGAGAAGGAGAAGGAGCTCGATATTTCACTCCTCGAAATTGGGCCTCGATGCGTGCTCCAGCCGATCATAATCCAAGAGGGTTCCTTCGGTGGCGCTCTGCTTTACGAGAATAAGCATTTCGTTTCGCCCAACCAGGTTCGAGCTGATCTGAGACGGAAGAGTGCCTCTAAGAACAATTCCCGAGCAGAGCAGAATATAAACAGGCAGTCAAAAATGGGCAACCTGGGCTTGCGGAGCGATGCTGGCAACCAAAAACAGGTGGATCAGCTAGACTCGAGAGAGCTCTTCGCTTGAGTAATTGCTTTTGGTTCGGGCAATGGGCCGGCGTTCTGGCGTTTTGTATGGTAATCCATAATGCCTGTCCAGGCTGCTTCTATAAGCCTCGAGGATTGCATATAAAATATATGTGTTCGGAGAAGATTATAGAGAATTGGCTTCCTCCATCTCTACTTTTTCGCAAGTGGTCTGTTGTTGATGCGAAGGGTGTGTGGCTTTGACGTTGCTCGGTACTATTGCCTCTTTTAGCTTTCAAAACCGCTGCAACAATCAGCACACCTATCCCAGTCGTAGGCTAATCCTCACAGGTATCGTATTTGATGGGATGGGTAGGACTATCTCAGGCTCTGCGAGTTGTAGCCTCAAGCTCTTGAAGATATCTATCGCTATTCCTCTTAACCCCTCCCCCTAAGATGTTTCTGGTTTGCATTGTTATTACTAATGCTGCATCCTACTTAGACATTGCCATATACTAGCTAGTGGTCATATCTTCTGCGACACTATATTTCCTTTCTTATGTCGGTGGTTTATGACCATGTAATGTAACTAAGTACCTAATCATTCCTAGCCTATCGCCTAAGGTATAGATACCTTAATGGGAAAAGGGGGCTACACTAGGAACAAGGTTCCTCCGATACCCGACGTCATTTTAACAGCAGGCTAATAAATGGGAGATAGATAGCACGGACCATGCCCAGCCAAAGCCAACCCTTGTCACATAGCTTCAATTTAAACCAGCGCGACTCAGGCGCGTCACTTGTCTCCTTTCCTTTTCTATCTAGCCATTATGACACAACCACATAACGAACCCGCCGTTTCGGCGAGGCCTTTTCAACGGCACACAATGCCTCTGTGCACCCCAGTCTACATTATAGCCCCAAGGAAGGGGTAGTTGTTGGTTGAGTCGAGTGAATCTCTGTCCTAGGGCCGAACGAAGGTGCTGGGCAAACATTAGTTCGGTGTGAGCTGTCTAGTCTAGTACTTAATTGACTGGGCACTCAACATTACGGGCTGTGGAAGTGAGAAAGTGTTGGCAAAGAAGAGCTCAAAGGTGCTGGGTGAGGCTTGTCAGCAGTACTTGTCAGATACCAAAGGGATACTAACAGAAAAAGAAGGTACCCAAAGCCTTGGGAGTCCTGGTCTTGATACCAGGAGGGAGAATGCCAGTGGAGAGTATCCATACTACAAAGAAGACGTCGCATTTAGTGAACGCATGCGCAAGCTATATTCATAAGATTGCTTTTGGTAAGCCTACTCAAAGTTCCCTATTCACCAGATCTTACTAAACGGTCTTTTACAAGAACATTGTCATTATCACAGTCAGGTTTCACACTTGAACAACCTGGCCTAATTAATAAGAACATCTGTGGTCTCGAAAAGGACGGCTAGCTTCAGTGTATACTGTCCCAGCATTTTTTATCTCCGTACCCTGGCCCTGCACTCTCTAGAAGGAGCAATTCACCTATTCCCTGTTTCTGAATTTCTCATCCTGGTACCTCTTTAACAGTTGCTACCAACCCCACGGTCTTGTAACCGCGGCGATTTCTTCACCTGATAAGGGCGGAGGTAGTTAACTGTATTTCTTTATTTACATCGCAAACCTGTGGGAGAAAACGTTTTCCTGGCACGGCCAATTTCTGTGTCAGTACAAATTTGGTTCTCTGGCAGAAGGTGAAAGCAAGATCCTCAAGCCTTAAGACTTCCTGAGAGCACCTTCATACCTATTCTACCCCCTCTTCTAAACAAAATATCGATCACTCTACTTCTCCGGAAAATAGCTATCTCCTTTCTACGTGGATCACCCTGAAGCCGCTGGTATACGGTTCTCTCTGACTCGAATCATACATTGACAACTCCTACAAGAACAGAGTACTTCAGCATCAACACACATATTTATTTACCTGAACCCCATCAGTCACAATTTCTTGAAAATTCTCGAAACATCCATTCCAACCCATCAAATACCATACGCTCATCCTGGCCGCTATTATTTCGGAGATGACGCAAGATCTAGCTCTTCTTACCCAGAGCGATGCTCGGGATGCTCAAAATTCTCCATCTCCTATCGAAACCGTTCCCATCGAAGTCATTCTTGAAATCATGGAGGTTATGCGCCCTGGGGATCTCGCCAACTTCGGCCTAGTGAATAAACGCTTCCATCAAATTTTTACGGATAAACGAGCTTATATCCTATTGAAGATCCTTCGCAATCGCCCGGAGCTGGAGTTGCTCTTGCACCTCTACACGGCTAATGAGAATGACTTCCTCCCCGAGAGAATGTTGCACCCTTTGACTGTCAGTTTTAGTTTTAATTCCGGTGACGGACAGGGAGATAAGACATTTCTCATGCGAAGCCGCGTGGACTGGAAGAATGGGAAGATCGTGTGCCCTGAGAAGATTGATCTGAATGTGTTTGATCTTGTCGGAGTGGCTCAACTGGTCAAGGTAGTTGATTGGTGGGTCGAGATTTATCCTCGTTTGCGCTGGAGAGATCATCCCGAGGACCGGCGATGTCTGAAGTCGGAGGAGGAAAGCCGTCTTCGTAAGGCCATTGCCCGCTGGTGGCTCTATGGTCACTACTTCCATGGCAACTACTGGCGCAATACTCGCGCGCCGAATAAGTTTGATAAAGATGCTCGGCTTCACCATGTGCGAATTCTCACGACTGAAGAAATCCACGAGTTGGACGACCTATTGGGCACAATATATGAGACGATTAGCAAGGACCTCTGCTCATCTCCGGGCAAAGTTCACCGTGGGGTAAGTGGCACACACTATATAATAGAGTCAAGGAGACAACATACTAATAATTTCGATAGACAAATTCTGTTGTCGAGCTTGTTCCTTGGGGTAAGAATGGCGATCGCCACCCGGCAATCGTCAACACATATATGAAGCTTCAGCCAGATTTGCTCAAGTATTTTCTCGAGCATTGCTATAGATATAGCAAAGACTACCTTATCATGGCAATTACGAATAGCACTCCTAATCTCCTATTCGACCGTGAGACGCTGTCCATGTCGATTGCGACTGTGCTCGAGGAGAGGTCGATACTAGATCCGGGCCGTCCGAAGACATACCCAGCGATGGGAATCATTGCCGAGGACAGAGCTAGCGCTGACGAGTGTAAGGCTTGGAATCACGATGCGTCGCCAACTGGACTATCACCCATCACCAAGGAGCAGCTACAGGAGCAACCACTTGAACTCACTCGTCGCGTCCCCCGTGGTGACGACGGTGCCGATCGTGGCGGCGGGTACTAGAGATACTCGTGGCGTCTTCGAAGACTGCTCCTTGATTGATGGCGAGCTACATGATCTCCTAGGCTCGACTTGGTGGATGGATATTCTTCATGTGAAATCTGTCTCAGAGTTTCGCCCTTCAGTATTCAATTATTATCACTTGGAGCAGGCTTGTAGACATTCTCGACTACTCATAGTCGTAGAAATTGTTTTATATTGCCTTGAGTCTTTTCTTCACTCATTCGATTCGCCCAAACCCGACGCGCGTGGCGCGCAAACTTCGGCAGGGCCGTCATTTCAAGAAGGGAGATGCAATGGGTGTACGGTTTGTACGTCTGTACATCTTGATGTCGTCGGTGTTGCCGAGTTGGTCGGCTAACGTATTGTGACGATAGCAACTTGACAATATTTCTTGGCCGCTCCTAGATGCAGTGCGTCTTACGCTGCAGCAGAGCGGGTAATGTGTTAAATTCAAACTGTGTATTTGTAGATAGATGGCTATGACGCTCGAACGAGTCTTTCTGAACTTCATGTAGTTGTGCTTTGATCGATAGGCCTTCGCAGTGGTTTGTTATAAGATTAGGCTTCAAGATGTATTTTCCGGATAGTTTCATCGGCATGCTCGTGGGATAATACCCTCAGTTTATATGAAGACTACTGATAATACGTGATCAACTTGCGGTGAGGCCTACCCTATCATATGTATTAGGGATAGGGGTAGTGATCAAGATTAACATGAGGGTATTCGAGGCATTTTCTTTTCGAGATGGATCTCTTAGACTATTGAAAGGTTGAATCAACTTTATTGTGTCTACTTGGATTTTGTATTTAATTACATGCATGGTCTCGTGTAGCATCTCTCTCAATGACTAAAACCCTACCTCTTTTATCAAGTGTTCATTTTTGTTTTTATTTTTTTAACTTCATATTCATTTTCCATCATTAATTCATCATTATTCTTTTTTATAAATTATTTGTTGGGTGTTTGTTTTATGTTACACTGCTCACTACAAGTATGTAAAAGGGGGGCTGGGTTGACAGTAGAGGACCGTCTTAGCGGCATTTATCAGGTTCCGACACCCCTAATAATGCCTGTAACTGACCAACCACAAGCACCCCCGGCGGCTCGAGTCCAGCCTTTTCCTACAAGCCCCATCCCAACATCGAGATAGGTATTATCTAGATACACCACACCACGCCGCGCATCACGTACTACATTAGCCACCTTCATTGTACCGCACAGCGCCGCCATAACACCCCGTGTGCATTGGTGTTGGCTATTAGCCCTTGCGGTCAGAGGGCTCTCGCTATCAGTCAGACGCGGACAGACACAGGCACAGGCACAGGCACAGTCGACCTGCTGTCTGTCTGCCTTGCGCCCGAGGCCCGTAGTAGTAGACCTGAGGCCTTGTCTCAAGCCCACTTGCAGATATATATCAGGTGTAAGTTTGCGACATCATACCTACCTACCATTACAGCAAATCTCGTCACGACGCGACCGCCCTCTCTATCCTAGCAACTGTCCTAGCAACTATCCTAGCTATATCTTTTACTTGATTCTTTTTTCTTCGCTTCTATTTTCATAATATTCTCTACGACAAGTCTCTTCGTGTAATTCATTCTGTTTGTTTCCTATTCGTTTCTCACCGATGCCGTAGAGCAATCTTGGTCGTTGCCTGGTAGGATACCGGACGTGTGTCGAAATGCGAGCAAGTTGGCGAGTGAGAGCTATCTAGAATTTTGGGTTGTTGCCTTCCTCCCCATCATCTATTCAATCGCTCACATGCATGGCTGAGGAATCCATATTTATCAATAAAGTATACCCGTGCTGACCTTTTTTACTAGCTCATTCTGCGGTCTTCGGGCACCGACATCCAGACTTCTAGCTTAACCTACACCTTATAGTTGAGGTTGGCCTTCTCGACTGTCGTTGTCATCCTTGAATTGGTATAATACCTACAACGCGTCCTTGCTAACGAAAACTTCCCGTCATCACTGCTTTATTTATTTATTTTCCCCTTAGAGCTACGTCTACCAACGGGTTCGTTTGAGGCACGCCAGTTCTTATCACAATCCTAACAAGGCACCGTCATGGTTATAACTACCGGAACTATGGAAGTAGATGACCATGCGATGATAGATGCACCTCCGAACGGACTTGGCGGCACACACCATGCATCTACTTTGGGTGATGACGGCGAGGAACCGGCCTCGCTCATGAGCGGCATGGATGCAGCTATGGAAGATGGTGAATCATCTACCGGTAATGGGGAACACATCAAGACAATGCGAAGGAGAGGCCTACTTCCGACAGGGTGTTGCTACGATGACAGGATGAAGCTTCATGCAAATGCTGATTTTGGCCCAACGCCTCATCATCCAGAGGACCCGAGGCGCATTGAAGAAATCATGAAGATGTTCAAAAAAGCCGGGCTTGTCTTCACGGGCCCCGACTCCGAGCTGCTTGATATCTTGAAGGAAACACCGACAAAGTATATGTGGAGGATACCCGCCAGAGAAGCTACGAAGCAGGAAATATGTACTGTTCACACGCCCGGGCACTATGATTGGGTCGAAAGTCTCTCTCATATGTCGACTAGGGATCTCCGGGCTCTCAGTATGCAATTGGATCAGGGAAGAGCCTCTCTTTACGTCGGCGGCATGTCGTACGAAGCCGCTCTCCTCTCGGCCGGTGGCTGCATCGAGACCTGCAAGAACGTAGCTGCTGGTCGCGTCAAAAATGCGTTTGCCGTTATTCGCCCGCCTGGACATCACGCGGAATATGATTCAGCTATGGGTTTCTGCCTTTTCAATAACGTCCCTATTGGAGTCAAAGTCTGCCAAAACGAATATCCAGAGACCTGTCGCAAAGTTCTTATTCTGGATTGGGATGTACATCATGGCAACGGCGTCCAGAATATGTTCTACGACGATCCAAACGTTCTCTATATTTCCCTTCATGTCTATGCCGACGGCGATTTCTATCCGGGAAAGCCGGATAACCCTATGATACCCGATGGTGACTTGGATAAGGTTGGTCATGGTCTCGGCAAAGGCAAGAATGTCAATATCGCATGGCCGTCACAAGGCATGGGAGACGGAGAATATTTGGCGGCGTTTCAAAAGATTGTAATGCCGATTGCTCAAGAGTTTAACCCAGACTTGGTGATTATCTCAGCTGGCTTTGATGCAGCAGATGGCGACGAATTGGGGGGGTGCTTCGTCACACCTCGTTGCTATGCTCACATGACACATATGTTGATGTCTCTCGCTGGTGGTAAAGTAGCAGTGTGTTTAGAAGGTGGATATAACCTTCAAGCAATATCACATTCCGCCCTGGCGGTGGCGCGAACACTCATGGGAGAGCCACCACCACAGATGGAAATCCCACCTATTAGTAAGGAGGCCGCGAGGGTTTTGGCTAAAGTCCAAGCCGTCCAGGCCCCTTACTGGGAGTGCATGAGGCCCGGAATCATAGATGTACAGCAGTTAGGCAACAACGCTTCTCGCCTCCACGATGTTATTCGCGGCTACCAGCGGCAGGTGATGGCCGAAAAACATGGCATGATCCCCCTCTTCATCCAGCGCGAGGCTCTGTTCAAGTCCTTTGAGAATCAGGTCCTAGTTACACCCGATATCCAGTCAAAACGAAAGGTCTTGTTTATCATTCACGACCCGTGAGCCCCCCTTTTCCCCAACTCCAACTCTATTCTTTTTACTAATGAACAGCTAGTCCGGAGTTGGTAGCGATGCCTGATACTATTGATAATACGGTTGACCCTCATAACAGTTTCATCGCAAGTGCCCACAACGCTTTATTTAAGGGATTATCGTACTTACTGGGTGGCTTTAGCTTAATGGTGTCATGTCATATGTGGATTGGGGACACAAGAATGACTTTGGCATCTTGGATGCGAACATCCCTCACTACATCACACACCCCGAAGACTTGGATGCTTTCATGCCGCGGACTACAGAGAAATTACTGCAGCAGCAGATCCAGGAGCTCGTCTGCTATATATGGGATAACTATCTACAGCTGTACGATGTAGAAGAGCTGTTTCTCGTCGGGGTCGGCGACGCTTATCTAGGTATCAAAGTTCTCCTTACCAACCGTGGTACGTATTGAATCGATTGGGTTCCATTAAAAAAAACAAGAATATTGGGGTAGTTGTCTATATACTGATTTGAATAATAGAATGCAAGGACCGAATATCGGGAGTGGTCAACTTTGTGACGGGTAACCTCCGCCCGGTCAAATCAGAGACGGACCCTGAGCTTTCGACGTGGTACAAGCATAACTCTCTCGTCTTTGTGGCGGCGGATCACGCCTGTTGGAGCGACGAGGACTTGGCAAAGAAAGTTCTCAAGAGACGGTTTGGTGGTGTTAAGAAGAGTACTAAGACTAGCATCAATTGCATGATGGAGGCACACGCTACCGAGGTGCAGCAGTGGATCTCTGAGCGGTTGGTTCGGGATAGGAGTGGACATACCACCGAGGATGATAGGTGATTCCCCGGGGTTGGGAATGTGGGCATGGTGCAGTAGGATTAGGAGTAGGAGTTGCTTGTATCGTAAAGCTAGATGGGTTTATTGATTGCTATATGCTTTATCGATCATGGTATTACTTTGAGGGAGTCACTACTTTTCTGTGTCGTGGCGTTTAGGCTCGAATCTTTGAGTTATTTTGGCTTTGGTGACAAGTCCAGCCTATATCATTTTCGTATTTTTGCTCATTCGCACGTGGTGGTACAGGTGTGAGATGGGAGGTCATGTCCGTGTTACTAGTGTAGTCTCCCTGGCGTAATAGCATTTTGTGATAGTTAATCTCTTTATACCTCCTAAAGAACCGAATGGTTCGTTTTATTAGAAAATTCATCTGCAAACCAATGCTAGTCTACATAGAAAGGTATTAAGATACTGTGAGAATACATCATCTATCTTATGATCCTTTTCGTCCTTTACCCCCTTAGTTACATACATCTGGTGTTGTACATGAGTGGCATGTATGGAGGTGTACCTACTTTAGTACCTATAGTGTACAGCGAAAGCCACAACTTGTTCCCGGCCAATAGAGGACACTGCCACAACACCTCCACAGACACCATTCGACGCGTTTTCCCCCTTCCTCTATCTCCCTGACCTAGTGATACTGTATGCGCGGCATGCTAGTTTAGGAAATTCTATCTAAACTACTACATATACGTTGTGCGTTGTGTACATTGTGTACCTTGAGTACCCAACCGTGCTGTACCTCTGCTCCTGCACCTGCACCTGCACCTGCGCCAAACGCCTGTACCTGCACCACTGATACAGACACCCAAAGCGACAATACACATCCAAGGACCGCAACACAAGCCGTAACAAAAACCTCCTTGTCCTGCCATCCAACCCCCCTCTCCAATCTCTTCTCTTCCCTTCTGTTCTCGTCTTTTCGTCTTGTCTTCTTCTCTTCAGTACCCTGCGTGTTACTCTCTCGGTCTTTCGCTTTCTCTCTTTGATCTACTCTCCCTGATCGGCTCTCTCATCACGACACTATTAATCACCGAGGGGGAGGAAACTCTTTCGAAAATACCGTCGCGATATCTTACTCTGCAAGCTGCTTGGGTTGAACTCTCCCTGTGACAAGCAAGCTATCGATAGCCCAATAACCCAATATTTCCCCATATATCCTTCCATTCTGCCAATACTATCCACTTGTAGTGTAGATAAGAGAGACACATGCAAAATCATCCTCCCACAACAATCAGGGCAACATAGTGCTCGCCATCTGATCCGATGGATCGTGATTCGAGAAGTCGTAGGTAAGCTAACCCGCTTTAATTTTTGTCTCGGTTTTCACCTTTTCTCTCTTTTTTTTGCTGGGCTTGTTCACACCCTATACTACCCAACATACCGGTTAGAACGGTTCATTACTCGACGTATGAACGACAACATACCAAAATATATGTCAGCATATCGACCGGGATCTACATAAAAACTATACATGAATGTGAACCCGTCGCGTCTTTATCTACATTGCAACATCCTCTCCTACCCTATTCTATAATGAGAGCTACACATATGACTGACCACTAATCTTCTCCTTCTCCAGGTACGACGATGGAGAAGTCACTAGATATGGCGCAGGTGAATCGTACCGACCGTACAATTCCAACCGATCTCCGCGTCGGGCTAGGAGTCCCCCACTTCGGGAACGACCTCGTAGCCCTCCGCTAGACAGCGACCGCTATGTTCCCGACCGAGCTCCCAGGCGTCGCTCGCGAAGCGCCGACCGTTATCGACGAGACCCTTCACGAGACCGAAGAGACCTGAGAGATGTGCGTGATTCCGGTGGCGATAGCTGGCGAAGAGATGATAGAAGCCGCACTCTTCGCAGATCGCCGCCTCCACCACGACGATCCCCCCCGAGGCGTAGTCCTCCTAGGAGGAGCCCACTGCGCAGGTTCTCACCGAGACGGGATGACCGAGATCGACCACGATCTCCGAGAAGAGGCTTTGACCCAAGGTTAAACACTTTGCCCCAACAAGACAATCCTAATTCCATTCCCCTGACAAGGCTGCCATATAGGCGACGATCTAGGTCTCCGCTCGATCGAGACCGCCCACGAGACCGCACTCCACCTCCCCGTCGTTCCCCCCCTCCTATCTCGAGAGCGAGCACGTACCGTGGCCGCGAGCGCTCTCCCGATCGACGGGGCGACGACCGCTTCGGCCCTTCTTACGCTAGACGTCCCTCACCCCCTCGCGAATCTGCTATCAGTTCTGCTCTTCCCTCCCGCGACACATCACAGAGATCATCACCGCGTCCTGACCCTCCTAGGCGAGATGACCGTTCCCGTCCTGAAAGCCCTCCTCCTACTCGCCCCATCTCTAGATCATCACACGGCGGTCCTAGCGTGAGAGAGAAAACACCACAGAAAACCCCTCAGGACTCTCAGTCTGGTCCATCTCGACCATCACGGTCTCCTCCTCGAGGTCCTGCCGCGTTACGAGCACCACCTACTGGTCCGAGAGACGGTCGCGGGTATGGTGGCCAGTCTGGGTCGATAGGTCCGCCTACTAGACCGGCCGCTACCTCTGTCCCATCTCCAGTCCTAGGTCGACAAGAAAACGGTACTGGAGCTCCACCATCTGGCCCCCGAGGGTTTGTCTCCGGGCGTGGAGGGGGTTACGGACGGGGCGGACGAGGAGGATCAACCTGGGGCAACACTATCCAGAGTCGGAATCTACCTGCAGCTCAAGGCCCGGCCTCGGCCTCTACTACTACTAGTTCTAATAGCATACCTACGGGCCCCCGTGCTAGCACGGCTTCACAGTCGGTTCCGTCTACTCCTGTATCCCAAGCAAAACCTTTCAACCCGCCCAAGGGTCCAGCTGCGGAAAATAATCGACCCAGCCTAGCCCAACAACTCATTGCATCCATGCCGCCCATTATTCCTGGTGGCAAGATGGACCCCTCTCATATTCCACTAACCACCGGTGTACTACCGGAACTACAGTCCCACATGGATCGTCTCAAGGAGGAAGAAGAGAAACTCCGAGAGGAGAAGTATATTAAAGAAGAAAAGCTGCGCAAGAGCCTTGCCGCTTACGAGAAGGGCGAACGTGAGACCAAGGTTATGGCCTTGCGCACCGAACTGGCCGAACAAAGCCTCAAGAAGTTCGCTGGCGAAGGTCTTGGTGGTGCTGCCTTTTAAAGAAGAGATCTCGAAAAGTCCAATTAGTGTTGGGGAACCATTTCGGTTAATACTTTGGACCATCCTTGGACTAGATTTTCAATGCTCTGTAATAGTATGACTATGAAGGGGAGAGCGCGAATGCTGTCATGATTGTAACAGGTCATCGGATTTACTTCGTCGCCTTGCCAACTTGCTTAAAGGATACGACCTCCCAGCACTAACTATTCGACCTACCCCGGAATCAAGGATGTAGGGATAGTTGGATGTTGGATTGAGCATACAATGCCCTGTTATCTAGGCACGCACGATATCCAAAGGGTTGAGTTAGAGCTCATATGAGAAGATGAAATGAGGACGAACTACAGGTGCCTCGTACAGATGGCATTGTACACCATTACGTAGATCTGAAGACTCAGGGATATGGAGTTATAGGATACAGATACCTTGTACGACTACCTTGTTAGGCATAATAATACACACCAACATATTGCATCGAGTGGAAACACTCCGGGACCCTTTCGTTTCTATGAAGCTGGTACGTCTGTTTGAGGTCAGCATGGTGGGCGTGAAACAGTACTATGAAACTTGTCTTGCCTCTTGATGAGGTGGAAGCGGGTTTCTCTTACTTCTAGGTCGACCATCATCTCGAGTGTAAGTATAGAAATAGGACGAAGCGGAGGGACTTGGATAATGAGTTTGGAATAAATGCGCATATGGTCTAAGTAGAATAGTGTAATATGATATCAGATTAAATCTGCCGGCTAGCTATATACAAAGTCGGCTGTGGTTTTGGCTTTTATATACGCACACACATAAACTACATATATATAGGTACATATGGTGACGAATCGACCCGACTCACCTCATAGAATCAATCCCTTTTCTTAATCTAGCGCCCGACGTCGATCTAAGTGTCCGTCGACCACGCGTAAGTTTTGCAGCTGCAGCACGCAGCGGCCGCGAAGAAACGAATGATCCACGATGAAACGAGCCGGCGGTGTTGGTTGTGTCGTGATCGATGCATCGATAGCGGATCTCGAACTCGAGCCAGTCGTCGAGTTTAGGGATCTGGATACCGAGGGACGGCAGGGCGACGAGTCTCAGCTTGCTCACTTCTATCGTCCTTGGATGATCAGAGATAGGGTCCTCGGTATTTACGCTTCTACTGTTCGAAGTTTCGTATTTTTGTTGAAGGAGGGGAGAGAGCGGGTAGTACGGTCGCGGCCGCACGTTATTGAGGTCCAGGTCTTCTTCGAAGTAGAGGGCTGGTAGGGTGTACCGCGTCTTGCCTGGAGCGAATCGTTTGAGCAGCAGGCTGAGACGGCCCCGGTCTTCCGGGGTTAGGGATTCCCTGAACGCCTTGGCGTGAGAGCGCTCGAAGGGCTGTAGGATTACGCGGTAGGGCAGGCGGTGTCGTATGCGGATCCAGAAGCGTCCGTCCCAGAGCTCCCAGCGCACCTGGGGTGACCATTTGTTGTTTGCCGTGCTGAACCCTCCCCAGCTGCCCTGCGCCGACCAGTATGGCGTGCGGTAGCGCGGGACGGGCTGGTTCGACGGGTACGGCGTTCGGCTAAGGTACCAACTTGGAGATGCACCCGATCGCTGGAGTGAGACGTCTTTGGTAGAAGGCGATGATGGCTCGATGGGGACGAAGTGAACGCCTGCTATTACAAAAGCCTTGGGGATTCCCGTTGCGCTTTGTTCGTTCCGAGTGTTGGATAGCGCGGGAAACAAACGCGATATGGTGTTCTGCAGGTTCGCCAGCGGTGTCGTCTGCTCCTCGGGGGTCACGAGCGCAATGATCTTCTTGATCAGAAGTCCGGCTACCTCGCGCTGGCGTAGAAGGCGAGCCTGGCGGCGTGAGGGGGAAGATACATCCCTAGGAAAGCGAGATAAGGTATACGCTGGAAATTGAACCGACGCGCTGCCTATACTCGGCTCAATAAAGTGGATCGTGGTCTGCGCCAACAACCTATCGGCTTCGGCCTCTAATGCTTGGGCTTTTTGCTCGCATCTACGAGACAGAGCTAGTATGGAGGGTTTCTGGAGAGCGACGGGAAGGGTGTAATTCTTGTACATGTGCCTTACAGCATTCCTCATGGTCAGAGTCTGGTCCCGATTCGTACTGTCTTCCCACCAGGGGACCTTGCTCGCCTCGCATGTGGCGATCAGCCGGTCCTTGGGAAACTCCAGTAATGGCCTGTATATCATGATACCACCATCCTCGATTTCCATGCTGGGGGGTTCGAGAGACACGGCCCGGCCCGTCTGGTAAAGTTGCTCAAAATCATAGCGGTCCAGTCCATCCAAGATGGAGTCCCGCAGCTCTTCCTCGTGTATCTGGTGGTCGATTCCGGACCTCATGGTGCTCCTCAGTTCCTTATACTGTGTCCTAGATATGGCATTATTATAGTAGGATTTACTTTTGCCCTTGTCATCCACGTAACCACTCTGATGCGCGCCATGTATGCCCTCGCACTCGGGGATATGCGAGGCGGCCCTCATGCCGCGCAGACCCCGGACACCGTGTCCCTGCAGAAGTCGCATCAGGACTGTCTCGTATTGGTCGTCTTCATGGTGTGCGAGCAAGAGACTAGCGTACCTGCGGTAACCGCACACTTGTCCCAACTTCTGGTAACGAAGCCTGCGAGCGACGCTCTCGAAGTTGGGCAGGTCTTTTGGGTGCTCGTATTGGCCCGGTACCTCCGCGGCTCTCGTGTAGGATATCTGGTAGACATCGCTGACCATTCCCATCTTCCTTACCGCGGCAGACACGGCTTTTGCTTCTGCCGTCGACTCATTCCTCAGCCGGTGGTCGATGACTATGGCGCGGAAAGATGCGACGGGGTTGTCTGCGATTTTGAATTCGTGGTCGTACCTCTTGAGACGTGTGCAGAGGTAGACCAGTGCCATTGAATCGACGCCACCGCTCACAGCCAGCCCTATAAAAGCCAATTAGAATAGCTGATAGAGGCAAGCATATGTACAAGGTATTGAACATACCAACACTTCTATCGAGGTTCCTCCCCGTGGTAGGGAAGCGTGGCGGACAGATGGCCCGGAGAGCCTCGGCGAATTCATGGACGCCAATAGGGCGAGCCCCAGTATGGAGGACGTGTGACAACGTTCCCATTCCATTCTATGGTGCCGGCCGTCTCCCGTCTATAATTATTCTGAGACAGCACTGGCTAGCATACGATAAAGTGGTGATGGTGAAAGTTAGCTCATCCACAGCTACACAACTACCTCACTACGCCTCTCCGGCAAGCTTGAGTCGAGGAGCTTCACAATTCACAAGCCAGAGAAGAATTAGGACCTTCGAATTAGTCCCCCGTTTCTTACCTATCAGTACGTCATGAGCAGCAAAATATGAACGAAATGATATCCTATGACATGGGTCTAAAAGAATCTAGGCTTTAGATGCTGTTCAAGGATGTCTGTAGAAGCTTATCGGCGCATGCATTTCAATGTGGGACCTTGCATGAGCTCCAAATTTTTAACCGTGAACCCAGGTACCTACAGACGTAGTACTTGGTACCTCTATGATCCAAGGACCCAATCACCTAACCTACTGAGAAAACAAGGGCGGAGGGAACTAAATGAATGCATTTCTCGACCAGTGAGAGCTCATTACCAGAATATTGAATATTATGAAGGCGTAAAGGTGTCGCAGAGTAAAGAGTGTGGGAAAAGAACCCCAGCCATGACTTTATACCCTTGCAAACCCAGTACCCCCACACTACATGCCTGTCTGAGTTACAATGTACCAGATCCTCAACCCGACTCAGCAATCAACGCCGACCTCGCTGAGCAGCAGCCCCATGGAAGACATATAGTAATTACTCTGAGGACTTTGCGACAGTGATCGCGATAATTCCTCAAGTCGCTGTTTTTTGCTCCCTTTTTTTTTTCTTCTTTTTTTGTTTTCCTTTTCTTGTCAAAAGCCTAAGATTCTATCTCAATCGTCTTGCGAGCTCTCTAGTTTATCGAGAAAAAAAAAATCTCTCGGATATACATACATCCCACCACCCCTCTAAATGGCACCGCAACCAGCCAACCCTCCCTTCACCACGGCCCTCCTAGCCGGCGGCATAGCAGGCACGACAGTCGACCTCTCCCTCTTCCCCCTCGACACCCTCAAGACCCGTCTGCAGTCGAGCGCCGGCTTCTTCCCGTCCGGCGGCTTCCGCGGCGTCTACCGCGGCGTCGGGTCCGCCGTCGTCGGGTCCGCGCCCGGCGCCGCCTTCTTCTTCTGCACATACGAAAGCGTCAAGGACTTGTTGTCGCGCGCGAGACGGAGGCGCCACGACGAGGATGCCACTCTCGCGCGGTTGAGAGGAGTCGAGGTCGCCAAGAGCAGCACAAGTACGTGGGCCGAGCCTTTCGAGCACATGGCCGCTGCGAGCTTGGGTGAGGTCGCTGCGTGCGCTGTCCGCGTGCCCACCGAGGTCGTCAAGCAGCGCGCGCAGGCGGGTCACCACGGCGGGTCGAGCGCCGCCGCCCTGCGCGCGATTCTCGGGCAATACGGTACTGTCGGCTTCGCGGGCGTCTGGCGCGAACTATACCGCGGCTGGGGTATCACCGTCATGCGCGAGGTGCCCTTTACCGTCATACAGTTCCCGCTCTGGGAAGCGCTCAAGGGCTGGGGCCGGAGGCGGAAGCAGGGTGCAGGAGGGTCGGCCAAGGTTGAGGTCGGTGCTGGCGAGAGTGCGCTTTACGGGAGCATATCCGGTGCCATTGCCGCCGGTATCACGACGCCCCTAGACGTATTGAAGACACGAGTCATGCTGTCTAAAGAGAGGGAGAGCGTCCTCACTGTGCTACGGGATCTGTTCGCCAATCATGGAGCACGACCTTTCTTCGCTGGTATCGGGCCCAGGGTCATGTGGATCAGTGCCGGGGGTGCCATCTTCCTCGGTAGCTACCAATGGACCGTCAACGCTCTGCAGAGTAGCCTGTGACGACGGCACCGTGTCATATCACATGTGCATTGTGAGTCGAAGTTAGAATAGTCTCATAATACCGAAGGCAAGCGTGCGTGCCTTGGCGTGTATCAACGGTACAGGTGTATCGCTACCTGATGCATTTTCGGGCGTTCGGGATGCCATATGTACAACACTTAGAGAGTCCCTTTATCCCCTTTTCCATTGGGACATACCGGATATAGATGTAATGATACCCTCCACATAGACTCATTCACTAGGTAATCAACTTCTCAAGTCGTGGCACCTGCTGTGACTGGCTGCGTCGATACCGGTGCCA
The DNA here is from genome assembly GCA_022495195.1 of Xylaria digitata. Lineage (NCBI taxonomy): Eukaryota > Fungi > Ascomycota > Sordariomycetes > Xylariales > Xylariaceae > Xylaria > Xylaria digitata. The sequence goes on from MU376998.1 coordinate 97,849, forward strand.
CCTCTGCTTCTGATGTTGCCTCCTGTTTTAGCAACACTTTAGGTATCTCTTTTCGTCCGTTCGCCTTGTAATATAGCACAACATCGTTACCCCCCTTCCAAATATGCGCCCTCAAGGTAGCGAGACTCATAGTGTTAGGTAGTAACTACGGCATGGGTGAGTAGAGAGATCCACCTAGATAACGACGAAGACTTACTTGATCGTTACAATATAATTCTAAATATTCTTCCGGTTTTAAGGCATGAGGGTCCGGCTCTGTCGGAGGGCTTTCAATTCTCTCCGCGATATAGGTGAGGATCTTCTTCACTCTAAGCATCCTATTGGCATTGAGACGATTATTACCGTCAGTAGGTACAATGCTAGGTAGCAAGTCTTGCCAGGGATGGAGTATAAATGACACTTTGACGGGTTCTTTAGGGGGGGTCGTGTTCTATGAGGGGTGAAACGTCAGTTCTGAGCATCAAAGCTACTACATCGGGGCCGGAGTCTCACCATCAGGAGGATTTCACCTAGCCACATGGGAGCTTTCTCTTCTATTATATCGGCATCTACGCCGACAGTCATCACTGTGCCACGATATACGTCCGCGCTACCGCCAGAAGTCTCTTCCTGGATGATAACTTTCGTTCCAGACGGCAGTTTAAGCACAGGCGTCTCATTCGGCAAACTAGGCGTGATTTTGGTCTCCACAAACTTGTCGGGATCGTCGACAAGTTGCTTCTCGTAGTCATTGTGAATTTTCTGAATGGACCCACGGAAGTTGTCGTCAACTTCTTTCTCGTGATTCGAGGACGACTCTGACTTATTTTCTTCTGGCTTTTCTTCGACCACGACCGGCTTCTCAGTGTTGCTGGACGCTGAGCGGCCTGTCTTCTTGCTACCAAATGACATGCCCATCCTAAATTTCTTGCCAAAAGGAGTACTCGGAGACTTAGGACCATCTTTATCCTTGTCTCTCGTTTCCACCGGAGACTTAGGGGTCTCAACAGCTTGTGGCTCTGTCGGTGCCGGTGTTGTCATTGCTTTGTAAGGCGCATCGGCAGAACTAATTCCACTAGAAAAATAGTCCTCGCCGGACTGGCGGCTTGTTTGAGAAGATCGTTTATCGACTGAACTGGGTGATGTGCCCGCCTTCTCCGGCGCACTTTGCAAGTGAATGGCTGGCGTCCCAATTCCTATTCCTAGCCCTGGGGTAGCTAAAAGATGAGAGCCGTTAGCTCTAGGCGTCGTAACCGGTGATCCCGTGGGGTTCCAATCCTGGTTACCGATGGTAGGTGTTGATCCGGGGGGGTCAATACGGGTAGCGGCTAGGCGCTTCTCTACACTCTCGTTAAGCTTCTGTCTATATGCTTCGTCGCGCTTGATTTCTTCATCGATAAGTCTTGAAAATAAGTATCGAAGGATCCATCTCCCAAGATTTACTGTATCTAGATTAGCCATGGTACTCGAAATAGAATAAATAGCCATACTCCTCTGATCTTCACGGAATTCGACAGGCTCTTCCAACTCCAGCTCGTCGGCGTACATCTCAGCGTCGAAGCAGTTGAAGGGCTCCAAGACGACTGTCAAGTTGCCTGAACTTGTGTCGATGGAACACCATGGGGCTACGGCCTCGCGGGTATTAACCTCCGGTTCGACATCCTCCAAGTGCCGCTTCCCAAACCTCTGAATCACTTCGCACTACTCGGAATTAGTATTGTTGAGGCCGTAAAGCGAGATAGACGTCATGCGCAAAGGGGGCTTACTCGGATAAGATCCCAAAGTAGAACGTCTCCGGCTGTGTCAAGAGTCAACACTCTTCTTCTATCATTAAGTAGTTTATGCTTGACAAGTCCATTTTGACCTTCGATGGTCTCTTCTGGTAAGTGATGAATTGGCTCAATGGCCGGCAAAACAGGGTCAGGCAAGATTTCCGAGCCTTTCCTACTCATGGCGGGGACCGCCGAATTGGGCTCCGATGTGTCACGAGAGCCGAGGTCAGGAGGGAAAGACGCCGTGTTAGACATTTTCAGTATTGAGTTGGCAGGGATTTCGGTTTTAGAAGGCTCGTTTGTGGTTACCAACATCTGTTTCGGTCTTGATGCCGTGCTACCACTGCGCATGCGCCTGAAAGGTTCTGGGAGCTGAGCATCCGGCCCAATATCCACATTTTTCCATCTGTTGATAGATGAGCTCGCTGTTGCGGTCCAGATATAGCTTCCGCACGCCACGACTTTATTGATTCCATCGTGTTCTTGGGCAACAGCCACAGACAACCCCTCGTCCCTCTCAACCGTACCTCGCGTATCTGTCTTGACAATGTAGCCCGAGCGATCAGCGCTATAGAACACGCCAAGTTCAGGGTGATCCGAAAACAGAGACCAAACACTGTCGTTATGCATGGTGAATGTGTACATGCATCGGCCAGCCGTGACGCTCCACACTTTGATCGTTTGATCAGCACTAGCCGTCATGACGGTGTCGCCGGCTTCGTTAACTAATATTGAGCGAATGTTGTCAGTATGGCCGACAAACTTAGTGACCCCCTTGCCAGTCTTAGGATCCCATAACCGTACAATAGACTCGGGACCGCCACTGGCAAGTATACTCCGACCTACGCCGAGGGCATAGACGGAGCCTTTCTGGGCAACCTCCTCGCCTTTGACGTCGATCTCCAAAGACTTTCCCTTGCCATTAAGATCCCAAAGATATATCTTGCGATCGAAGCCGCCAGATGCAACCCAGTCGCCCGTGCTCGAGGCGGCGAGACACTTGACATAATCTGCATGTTGGCCAATGGTATGGGCTTCGTTGTCCCCAGACGAGGGTCGCCATAGCTTTACAGTCAAGTCGGATGAAGCCGAGACGAGGGCAGTGTTGTGGGAGACGAGGGCGATGTCATTGACCCAGTGGGTGTGGGCTTGGGTTGAGGCGCGAAAGGTGGTACTCGGGGCTTGTTTCGAGGGGGCGCTAGAGAGATGGCTCAAGTCGAGATCAAGGTTCCAGGCACAGACAACGCCATCCCTACCGCCAGAGTAACTATGCGACAGGGTTAATTGATGACCGACTTTAATCAAAAACAGCTAAACAGAGACGTACAGTATGGCATTATCTCGATCAACAGCAAGGCCATTTACACCAAGTCTATGGCCGCCAGAGGAGGTGTGATCAAGTTCGAGAACTACAAAGACATAGAGGTATTAGGATTGCCCATGCTCTTACAGACCGAGGCGGACGATTGGATTCAAAGGCTACCTGAGACGGGTGGTGGGATCACGAACCATAGCTTATCCTCTGACGAGCCTTCTTGGCCATGACGATGGTGAAGATGCGAAGAAAGTCATGCGAGGAACCTTTAGAAACCTTTAGAAACGGAAATCACTTAATATATAGGGGCGTGGGCATAACAGTGACGAGATTTGCGGGAGAAGCCAAGATATAGATAGCAAACAAGAAACAAGAAAACAAATAACAAACCCCCCAATAATAGCAAGTCTCTAATAAGAGCGAGGGCTGAAGGCTGAGAAGAGAAGGATGAAGTAGAGAGGATCAGAGCCGTTGCGTTGCGTCGATGTTGTGGGTACAAACCAGTAGGCAGGTCCAGTGTACATGTAGGCACCTAGGTAGGCACTAAGATAAAGTGTAGTCGTAGGTACCCAAGGTCAGTAGATAGGTACCCGAGGTATATGTAGGTATGTATCATGTATTATTGGACCCCAACGGTCGGGTCCATCATCGCTACGGCCTGCATGGTATAGCTGCAGATAGGAGCAGCAGCAGCAGCAGCAAGGAGTATCTACATAGTACACTACAGCAGTGAGGCGGGGAATGATGATCGAGACCCTGGAAGAAGCCAGATTCCACCTGCTTGTTACATAGTAGATGGCAAGTTGTCACTCACTGCATGTCGCATGTAGTGTACACTAAGGTAGTGCTACTGCGCCTAAAGACGCTAGCTAAGCACTTATGACAGGGGATAGCAAGGGTTCCCGGGGGGAGGGGGAAGTGCTCTTGTTTAGGTACTTGCTGCTATAGGGGGAATAGCGTCATAGCAACCCCGCCAAGTGCTCTGTACTCCAACGTGCTGCTGGTGCCGTCGGTGCTACACAGGACACTGCTACTAGTGGCTATAACCTCCAAGTTCCCCCGCCTCTGCCGCTGCTGCCACTACTGTACTCCTGGAAGTAAGTAGTAACCTACTAGTGTAGGTAGAGGTAGGAAGTCATAAGATGTAGTGTAGTGTACCTAATGGAGATATGTACAGTAATACTATGTACACTAGTGTAGGTACATGCTCGGTCTGCGGGGTCCACCAATCATCTTGCTTTCCGCCAGTTTACGCATCCCAGATCACCCTCACCCGCCACGTCAAACCACGTGGGAAACCCCAACTTTTATGTACTAGTAGGTACTTAGATAATGCTAAGAGTGCCTTTCATAGCTGTGTCCCAACGTCTCCTATTGTCAGGTCTACTGGATAGTATCTCAAGTCTGCCATCATCAAGTTTGCTATCTAATACCATTAGTTGATTGATCGATCAATACCACAGGAAATCCATAAGAAGTGTCCATTACGTTCCATACCATTACCGTAGTTGACTACCATCTACTAACTTAGTAGAAGGAAGGAGGTAGGCAGGAGATTTCATCCAGTTCCTCGCACAGGGCTGAAAGTGAGACACTTGCCGCACTTTGTATATTGTCAACCCACAATAACCGCCATCATGTAGGGAATTCACATCAAGAACTTGGAGTAAGATAGAGTTAAGCTCGTCCTACAGCATCACCTACTTTCCGCCCGCTATGGTCAAGATCAACGGAGCCCCGCGGCATAATATTGTGTTTTTTTATATCCATCACGTGTCCGAAGCATCCTATCACAGGTACTCATGCATAGCCCGCTGTACAGAGACTGGGTTGCATCAAAAGAAGCTTAATTATCGTGTCGCTCTCTACTCTACCTAAATCCCTGCAGTCTGCCTTCGTACGCGGTAGGTAGTAGTAATAGGGGAAATCGCATTTCTGATGCTACCGTAGCCACCTTATAAAAGTATTCGATCCCATCCATCGCCGAGCCTCCCATCTACATTGGCAAGGCTTGGCCGGCTCGCCGCGATGCAACCTCCCTCCTAGGATCCTGCTCTTCCTCGAGACGGCCCTATACTTGGGGGCGTGAAAGGCTGTCTCCCTGCTACCTGCTTGAACGAGTCCTGCACTTCCGCTAATGCCTGGCGGTCCGGGGACGGGGTGATGATTCTGCTCGCTTTTCAATTTTTTAGCCATATGTTTTTACTCTCCGATGGGAGCCAAGATGTGAGTCCCCTTACCAGTCGACATTACCGTATGTACTGTTGAAGCAGAGGTTGACGGCCGTATAGTCGAGTTCTTGTTATCTTTCGCGGCCTGTATTTACCGGTAACGGCAGTCTCGACACTTTCCCATCACTGGTCTCGTTGCTCTGCGCACTTTGCAGCCGAGCAGGCCTGGTGGGACATTCGGTGGTCTTGCGGGAAGGAAGATCGGCTCCTTGGGCGGTTGGTCGTCATCTACACCGCACCTCCTCGCTATGTGACAGGGAAAGGTGTTCTGGTATTCCTTGTGTTGGCACTTGATATCGCCAAAGAGGCTGTAAACTTCGGTACACATGGTGGGCGATCGTGTGTATTGAGGCCACTCGGTGGGGTATTTAGAAGCTGGGCTTGGTGCAAAGAGAAGTAGAAGCTTAAGATGTGTTGATTAGTGCCAGCGATGACAACGGTGTGTTATGTATGGGAAAAGAGGCATGAATTGAAATCAAAAATATACAGTCGAATATGTAACTCGGCAACCAGTGCGCGAGGACTAGGATTAAGTGATGAGAAAATAAAATGCTGAATCAAACTAGGGGGGAACGAAGAGAAAATAATAGGAGAAATCGTTTCGAAGATCGAGTGTCGTAATCCGGTAGAGTTCGAAGGCTGAACTTAAGAAGCCCCGGGATGGTGTATGGCACGGAATTCATTGTTCCTAGTGGGAGAATGTGAACTCAACATGTGAAAGAAACACGGATAGACTAAGCACGACAATAGTACTAGCAGACAATCATTTGATATTTGTAACACCTAATCCTTTATGATAATAAATAGCACGAGAATAAAGACTACTCATTTATGAGAGGGGTCACGTAGATTCGCCGTAAGTCTAGACTTCGCATTACTTGATTCATATTCAACAAGGCCATTATCACTTCTTTAACTAGTTATTGGCTCAGTGGCTACATCTCAAGGCCGCGCTACACCAAAGGCTAAGATAGCTCACGATATCTACCAAATCATGATCCTAGGCGAATTATCTGATAATATATTGAATGGCAAGTACTATTAGCACACCAACCAGCCACCTAGTTGAACCTAGTTTTTTTTTGTTTTACCATTTCAGTGAGGGGATAACCACCGATCTTGCTTCGTGAAGACCCCAGTAAGTCTTTTTAAGTTGTACCCCCCAGGTCGTGATTTCGTCATCACGAGAAAGTCTATAAAGAATGCTAGAGAAGCTACTTGGTCCGACTTTCTTCAAACGCGTGAAGCCTATGAGGGACCTGCATCTTCACGGTAAGATTATCGAACGCCTGAGAGGAACTCTTCCGTCAGAAGCAAAGGTCCCGTTTTTTTTTCTTTGCGCACTCCCCGGCCCGTCTCTTTCTCGCACTCTCTTCATCCATCCGTATCTGTGTCTACAGTAGTCTTCGCTCACTATCGAATTGAACTTCGTCTACTTGTCCCAGCTAGTTAAACATTTACATACATACAATCACCCATAATCACAAATCTCCTGATTTTTCAGGAGCCACCACTACCGAGTTTCAGCGCGTACTGCAACGATGTGTAAATATAGAGATACCATTTTCAGTTAGTGATTTCGCTTCCCTATAGACATCACCCTACCCCTTTATCGTAGTAACCTCGGCTTCCCTAGTATGCGAATCCTGCTGGGCCTCGATGCCTCAGCCGCAACGCAAGGACAAGTGTATGGAGAGCCGTTATAACGGCCGCTGCGGCTACGGCTGTCTAGAATTTCAGCAATTCCTCCATATCGTGTTTCTCGGGCCCAATCACACCGACGCAAGGTGCTATCGGTGCTACACCGGGAAAGCCCCCTCCCGGGACGTCCGCCAGCACACGATGAACATCATTCGCGATTACGTCATCCACGCTAATCTTATTATGTCGAGGAATCCGAACCGTGGCTCTAATACTACACCAGACGATGACCGTTCGAAGCAGCCGCTGGTAATATCCTACTCGAGGAGAACGTAACGCCCCTATGGCTAGTGTGGAACAGTAGCTTAGGAGCGAGGGTCACTATATCGGTCTTCATATCATCTGCCTTTGGCTTGTGAGCTCACGGGTTTTCTAGAGCTTGGCCGGAAATTGTGCGTTTGTCTAATTCACCAGTGTAGTAGTTGGTTAGTTCAGTATTCAAACCCGAAAGGGGGCAAATAGTAGCGTTGATTGCAGCGGTTAGCGACATTGGGTAATAAAGTTAGAACCATTAGATTCGGCCATCACGTCAACTTAATTTTACAGTTCAGCTACAATGTGAGTTGACCTATTTGGTAGCAACACCGTCTCTTGTTCGCGGGTATGAGACGGGAACAGCTCTTTCAGCTGGACTATTCACGTCATAGTTAGCCACGTCGAGCTCTTACTTACACTCGATATCCCGACTCAAAAAAACAAATACAAAGCGAGGGTATTTTCATCATATATGGTATGCATGTGCCACGTCATTATCCCATAGCATCCTTCAATCCTCCTATTATTCCTACAGCTTACCCCCCTATAGTTTCGTATCTCATTTGTATCACCTCACGACTCGTCTCCGATAACTGCATCCACACTACCCATGAGAGCGCGGACCTGGATCGTCGACTTCTTTCCCGGAACCCCTTTCCGCCCCTCCATCACGCTTCCCGGCCACCCGCCTGAGGACTTGATGATCTTGAGATCTTTACCCCTGGTAATGATGCGTCCGCTGGTCGTCTGGGCGGACATGACACCCTCCCACGACTGCGGATAGCGAAGCCCGATGTTGCCGCTAGTGGATTTATGTGTAGCTTCAAGACTGTCGAGGACCCTTAATGCTGCATCCGTGAGTATTCCGTTACTATTATCAGCAGTTTGTCCCACAGACGCTTCTGTTATCGTTTCCAGGGTCTTGCCATTGCCGTCGAAAAACTTGGGTTCGAGAACGCGGACGGCGGTCCCGCCGCTAGTCGTCACCGTCTCAAGTTGCGCGGGGTTCCGCGGGTTTATCTTGTCAATGTTGATTACGGGGAGCAGGTCGAGAGCGATGTTACTTGCTGTGCTATGCACCGTGGCGCCCGCGCTGAAGGCCAGTGCCCCGTGGACGCCGCCGGCGGTGGATTTCACGTCCACGAGATAATCCCTCTGGGGAATACGACTAAGGTCGTGCACGGGCTCTGTGGCGGAAATACTGCCGGAAATTGTGCTAAGCGATAACACGGCGGACTTGGGATAGTTCTCGAGTTCTTCTTCTGGTGTGATGCTCACTTTAATGTTGCCGGATGTGGTATGTAGTCCTAACATGTCGTATAGTGGCCAGTTACCATCGATACTGCCTGAAGTTGTGTGGATCTCGATGATCCTAGAATCAAACGCCCACGAGTCTTTCGCAGGTATGAACGTGTAATCCGGGTTTTCGAGTGAAACGCCTCCGTTAATTACAGAGTCATTGACCCCTGCTTTGATGTCACCCGCGACGGAGGTTAGTTCTGCGTAATCCGCGATTTGAAGGGACAAGTCATCGAAAAGCAGGATATCCAAGTGAATTGCGCGAATAGAGAGAACGTCAAGTTCTGCGTCCTCAGGCACCCAAACTGTGCCTCTAATCTCGACACAGGGGCGTTGTCCGGGTATAGAACTTTCGTACGCCTCAGGGACGCTGACTTTGACTTCTTGTGTCTCCGCGTCAAGTGATGTGTATAGACGCAATTCAGGGTCGTTTGTCACAATTTCCACCACCACTGCAATGAAGAGAATTAGTAACCATTTTCAAGGAGACATCAAAGGGACAGGGCTCTTCAAACACGAGACTAGCCCCATATGACGCGTTGCTCTATCCGCAGTAATAACTCCATATAGGAGACCAAATTAATATATTACTTACCGTGTGGGTCGCCGCCTGTTAGTCTTCGAACATTGACCTGTCCACCGACATGCACACCCATGGATCCAGGATCTTTGTACCCAGTTTCCTTGAACGTGAGGTTTTGGGGCCTGTGGAAATCTAGAGATAAGATCTGATCATCGTAGCGGTGCTGTTCACCTTGGCAGAAGGTTCCCTGGCCCGGCAGTCCTGGAGACCCTGAGTTATCAGGTAACTGGGCCTCTGGCTCCTTGTCGACAGGCTCCGCAGGAAGCGTATTTGACTATCCAGTATTCTATTAGCTTCAATACGTACGTATGCATAGCAAGGAGGCAGGCCTACATCATTTTCTTTATGGGAATGGGAGGACGAAGCTATGCCACTTAAAGTCGCAATCAACACTATCAACACGGCTAAGGCCAGCAGCCCATACTTCCAATTGAGCCAGGCAGGCAAGCGTCTGCGGACACGTCTAGCCCAGGCCGGGGTGAGGCTTTCTTGATCCACAGGTGCGCCCATGCTCTCGGGCTGATGCCCGAGAAGACTTTCAGCTTCTACTTCCGGTGCGCCCATAATGCGATTAGCAGCAAATGTATTGTAATTCCTTTTCCTATCCTGCTGACTAGTGCTTCCCGGTGGGATTGACGAGAAAGACGAGGGGCTGTAGGCTGGCGGTGCCTCTGAATATACAGAAGGGGGCCGGGCCCGGTTACAAAATACTCGCGAAGGGCTTCGCGATGCTGACGACTGCGAATACGTAATCTCGCGATGATGATGTGATGGCAACCCGGAGGTAATTCTTGCTGCCTGCTCCAGTCGGCTAGACGAGCGCGAGAAGGATGACTCCACGGAATGACGCCCAAGTTCCGATTGGGAGTTTAAGAGCCTGTCTTTATCTGCTTCCCGGGCTTTAGACTCGGCTTCGCTTTGTGTTCTGTGTTGTAGTGTTGGATCTGGGATAAAGACGTTGGGTATGTGCGGCGTTTCGTTAGATGAAGAGGCGGGAAATTGACCATCAGAAGGCGAGAGTTGATCTGCGTAGTCTTCCCCGTCCGAGTCTTCGTTCATTGAGTACATATCGTCCGAGTAGGGCATGGCTTTTGCTGGTTGAGACAAGCCCCGGTGAACCCCAGTGAATGTATGAAACTATCGCCAAGGAGATTTGCTCCAATTTGAAACGCTTCTGACGTCCTAGGCAGAATGATGTCACTCGTGCGATTTATTCAATTGACAGGACGAATGTTAAGATAATTTAGTTTCCGAACGGTCTCAAGCTACGAAGTGAAGCGAGGTAAGTCACAGAGTCGTTGACGAAGAACATCGACGGTAACGTGCGATACCTAAAGCCTGCCTAGTTCCTGGGCTGAACTCGTCCCCAGATATCGGGGAGATTTCTAATCAACGCTCTTGGCGATGCCAAGACGTCTGACGATGCTTGTTTTGGGCCAGTATGGTGAATTGTGATGCCTAGATTACGAGGCAAGACTCGAGGTCGAGCAGTCTAAGATGCAAATTTACTAACCTAGTGTAGACCAAGATAAAAAGGCTGCGTAAGCTTCTGCAGGCACTCGTTGGAACCAGCAGAAGCACTCGTCACGTCAATTCATGGCGGTCAAGCAACGATGCAATCCCAGGTCTCCTTTAGGACTTCAACCCCGCTGTCAGCCCCTCAACTCGACGCTCTTCCCCCGCTCTTCAATGTCGTCAGACGAATTATTGGCTCTCGCTTTGGGTAAAGTCTCTATGTGGTTTGTGAGTCACAACACATCCGGGAAGACTTTACCAGTTTACACTATCAATAAGATAAATTGCGTACGAAATCCAACAATGCGAGCAGAAGCGCAGGTGAGCTGCTCTACTCTCGGTACGCTAGGGCTGACGAACTTCTCCGCATTGGTCGCACACAAAGCTGGGGAAGTTGTAGGCAGCAATGTTTTCGCTCAAACCTCGGGATTAGGTTACCGTTGGTAAGAAAATAATGGCCAAAAGGGTTCAACAGCGGCCACCGTGGCTAGGGTCGCGCATTGCTTCTCACAATGGTCATCTCAAGAGTAGTGAATGCTGTCTATTAATTGTACGCACTCTTTACATGAGCATCTTGTTCGATGCCATCTATGTATACAGGTATACAGTCGCCCCGATTTGTTCAGCCGTGATTGCCAGGGGTTTCGGTTCGTCCGTTTCTTGGCTGTATACTTGCGCAGGGATAGTCCAATCTCTACTACCCACATTGATTAGACAAACCAATTCTAAGCCTTGACTAAGTACGGCCTGGCTAACCAGGCAAATAACATGACTAAGGATGGGAACTAGTAAGTTGAGTTTGAATTCCGCTGTATTGGCTTTCCAGGGTAACTCTGTCCAGCCGGGAGGTAGTCAGTTTAGTCCCACACAGCAAGTCGCAGTCGGGGGCTGGCACTGTATCTTCTCGTGTGAAATAGGAGACAGCATAATATGAATCCAGCATCCGTTGTTGAAATGTTACTTGCGTAGTTTAGTAATATAGACGTAGTAGTGTCTAGGTGTGCCTGATGACAAGTTGGTTGATAAACATCAACATACTTAACATATTGTATAATAATAAGCAACACCGCAACGGTAATTGACGCTGTCCATGTCGAATACTTTAGCCCGGGGAAGTGAAGATTAGAAATACTATAATAGTGGTAAAAAAAAAAAAGGTACGATCCGCTAACATCTTGACAGCCAGGTTAAGTCATTCTAGCTAATAAGATCTATCCGTATAATAGTCTCAGTTGCCTTGCTTATCGCATCTTACGTCGTAGATACCCCCCTAGGCGCTATAGGATATCATTGGGTTGGTGTCAATTGGTGATATGAGAGGTTACTGTCTCTTGTAGTATCTAAAGTTCGAGGGGGTTACGCCCCTGGGGTCACATTTGAGTATCTTAGCCACCCGCGCGCTTACCCAAAAGCCGTTTTAACCTGTTTTTTTCAAGCATCCCACTTCGAACTAAGGAATCTGGACATATTCTGCACACCCTGCGGGTACCCGCGTGGGATATGCACCAGAGGGTTGTGAGAAATGGCCCTCGGTGCCACAAAAGGGGAAGGTTATGCCCCAGACGGCTGGCGAGGGACTACTTCCAACCTTTCAGCGGCACGTTATCGGCATGATAATAACTCTCTGCGGTTGCATTGTAAACGTAGCGAGTTGATGCCCGATCCTAGGCGTTGAGACAACTGTGCGAGCATTAGCGCATCGCTTCGTCCTCAGGAAGGGAGACGGCCATCCTTTGGATCGATCGCGTACATGACACGGATCCGTATAATAACAACAATGGCTGTCAAATTTATTTCTTCTGTTATCTATCCTTTGGTGGTTTACTGTTGATGCACCTGTACAATTAAAAGGCTACAGAATGGGTCGAATATTAACAAGTCGTATGTATTCTCGCCAGGGGCTAACCTTTCCGGTTGACAGTAGGCTTTTCTCACCATCCAGTACTCAAGCCTGAAACTCCGACAGCCCATAGCGTCTGTGGGCCTTACTTAGACTCTAATAAGCCAGCCCATTTAGGTTCATGCCGTTTTTATCACCGAGAGTCGCGGAATGAAGTAACCATCATCCAAAGGGCCTGAAGTCGAAAGTGTGTCCCGTCACAATGACCGCGTTTTACATTTCTACTACATGTTTCTAGCATTTTGATGGATCTATACCAAAGTTCCCTCCATACCTTTATCCACCGGTACTAGTGCTCGTTGACTATATGAAGTGGAAGATAGGTGTTAACATGTTGTTCTTCATACTGCTATCTATGCACAACCCCGATGACTAAGGACTCGGACTGTGATTTAGATGGAGAGAAGCCCCGTTAACTGAGTTTACTAGGTAATACGCCTTTCTAATCGTAAATACACCCACATTTCTGTGCTATAGGGCGTAGCTTTGGCATTTTCAGCCGAAATGCCGGCACCTAGGTAGGAACTGAAGCGGATGCTACTCTTCAGGCCAACATGTGACCCTGAGTAGAACTCCAAAGGATGAGTTTTTACTGGTAGACTCGATAGTCTACCTGCCCGGCCCTAGATGCACACCAGAATATGGCGTGATAGCCATTCGTATTGGTGGAATGGGTTTCTAATCTGGCATCGTCTAGCTTGAGTCGCCAAGAATCCTCGACTAGACCCGCGTGTAGCTACACTCATGGTAATTTTGAGTTCACTCGAGTCGGATGCTGTACATGAAGCCATGCCGTAACATGTTTATGCACGTGAATGATACATGATACGCCACAATGCTAACTTATCTACAATCCAATAGCGGCTCTTCTATAGAAGATCACGTTCCGGGACCGAGGCGAGATCTGGGGGTAAGCCCTAGGGTCACACAAAGTTCTTCACTATTCAATATCACCCACTCTTCGATTCGTGCGATATGGTCAAGGAGGGAAGGAGGGTGGTGCGTGCCCATTCGTTTTGGGTACCCCATCGTCCGATCGTGACCGTTTCCTATATCTATCCCCATCATATGAGTAATTCCAAGAAGACGAGTAAGTCTTTATTATGGAGAACGATGCAATATAGCTTCTATTATATACTGCAAAGATCGCTATATCCCTGTCCTCAAGGGTAGTGGTGCTGTTACTATGTCTTTATCCCGCAGCTTCTTGTTAACTATTAGTGTACATATATGACTTTCTGAACCACATTTTGGCACAACGCCTAGATAGTCCGATAGATGTGTATGATCCCGGATGGATCTTATACACCGGAAACTTGGCGCTGCGATATTCTAGAGGGCCGTGCCGAATTGACCGAACCAGGTTTGCCATGGTCTCCAATCGTCTCTTTTGGGTCCGGTCAATGTCTGCATGTCAGAACTCAGATTAGCGATGAGCTATCGTATAGTCTCGGCTATCCTGTGCCGCTCTGCGTTGTATCAAGCTTCGTGGAAAGGCTTGGTTGAATGCATAGTGGCGTAGAATGGTCACACCAAACAGCCACCTTGGAGAGGGCTTTTGCATAGAATATAGTAGGATACCTTAAAGAGTTGCCGTAACTAGAGCACTGGATATTGATGTGCATTTCGTTGTCACGTAAAGAACCGTTCCGCTAGATTGAATATATGAAATACTTGTCGTTCTGAACAGTAACATCTAGGGATCAAATCGCCTTGCATAAGAATCAGCCGAGGCGAGTGTTCCCGGCCGAAGACATACGCAGGAAAGCTTAAGCGAGCGTAGTGTAGTTACTATCATGAAAAGTACTACTGGTAGTGTATGTATGATGAGTAACGACAAAACTACTATGTAGAGCTCTACTCTCCTTTCAGCAGTCACCGCTCGGCAACGATACCGAGGCACCTCGACCCATGATGAAGGATTTAGTGGTCGAGAGGTGGGATCGTGCGAATCAATTTGCTCAGATTGCCCGCTAATATTCTTTTAAACTGCGCCAAGGCTTTATTGATTTGAGAAGTGTTGGATTGCAGGTGTTTACTTGCTCGCTATACAGATTTTCTACTTGGTTGGGATGGTGAATAAGGCACGCCAAGGGAAGCGTTGTCGAGTTGCCTCTTCAGGAATCAGACTTGACACGAGAAAGCTCGATCTCGGTCAACCTAGTTGAGGCTCTAGAATAAGGCTGCGATGCCCGCGCGCTACTGTACTCCGCGACGTAGTAGTAATACATATTCTGTATATATGCAGTATAAAGTATAACACGTGTAGTGTACATACATACAACATAACCACTCTAAAGAAACTTGAAAGAGACCGTGAGCGCATCTGCGGGCAATAATGGCCAATGGGAAACTTCCATGGAGGAAACCCGGGCATTCTAGCGTAGGGTAGCATTGATGATACGCGAGCGTGGATATATATTAGCCGGGAATGAGAAAGTTTGAACTCTGTCTTTCCGTTTCAGGCAGGTTGGGAGAAGATTCGACGGTGGGGGCTTCATCCTAGCGAATGATTATGTGTAATTCCTACTCTGAGGCTATGCTCCTGCGTCCTAGGTATACTAGTACTGCTGGGGAGTTTCTCCCGTCGAACTGTGCATGTTCGCCGTTTGCTTGTCACGATCTAAGATCGGCACACACAATCTAGATAGTGACGCATGCTGCTGTACTGTATCGAGGACTTAGCGTGTTTCCTGGGCTGGCTCCGTCCCTGTTGGAATATTATGTATATCATAATCCCGATAGTATTTTGGATGAAGCCGTAGAAGAGGTCAGAAAGAGATGTCGTAGGCAGGCTGTGCGTCAATATTATAGATGACGGTATGCCCGCTACACGTAAGTCATGACAAAGGAACTTTTATTAATAGAAGCTCCACTGCGTGTATGTAAAGTCATAGTCATATTACGCATTGGTTGATAAACATGTCGATTCTCTCTTTGTTAGACCTGCAGAAGAGACTTGACTACCTACATTACCGACAGACCCACAGCCATGATCCGAATTGATGAATCACATCGTCTCGCAATCAAGGTGACCGAACCACTCCGGTACGATTGATTGATGCAAAGCGTCGTGAGAGGATGGGGTCTGGTCTCACTACGAAACTGCAAAGCGGCTCGTCGCAGACGGCCTTCTACTGGGTCCATCTGCGTCGGCTAGATTGGCTTCCTTCGGCTTTGCCTCGCTTCATCATCGATCTTATCACTCGGTCAGGCCCCGCTAGAGCCTTTGCCGCGCAGAGTTTTGGGGTTAGTACGTAATATCAAGCAAGGAGGCTCTCCCGGGCCATCTTCTGAATGGCCATAATGTCTAGCGACAGTTGGTTACCGTATTGGCGACCCGTTCTTTTCGAGAAATTTTCTTCCAGTCGCACCACTGGTGGTCTGAGCCGGCCGGCATCAAAGCGGCTTCTAACGGCGGTGCTCGCTTTGGTATGGCAAATCGAGAAGGTCGCGATGGCTTCGAGGCTCTACGCAACGCTCGGGGTACCTTGCATACCTAGTGTAGAGTGTATGTAGAAAGGTGGCCGAATGGATTACTTAATATTGCACGACTTGGCTTTGTCCTCTTATTACACATGTACATGGGAAAATTTGAAATGACAAGAGTCTTTTCATGGTCCAGACCATTGGTTGTGGTGTTAGTACCTAATCAAGATTGACTGTCACGTGGACCTTCAGGCCTCGCTTTATACTAAGTAATTAATAATAATAATAATATTATTATTAATTAACGTTACTTGTATTTTATTTTTTCCCCTACTAGTAGCACGCGCTACGGTACCCGGATGGCAACGGTAGAGGGAGAGAGACAGACGAAGGCAGAGGTAATGGCAAATATTGGGCAGGAACAGTAACATCGTATTTGTCGTACCCTACACTACCTACTATGTAGTTCAAATAATCACACTTCCAGCAGATCTGGCTTACAAGGTGCTTTCTTGACCGGCGGGGGACGACGGTCCGAGAAGAGCTACGACCGGCCATCATCGTTGTTCATGCATGCATGGAAAGGGGCTCATCGGAAGCCAACCGGACCTAGTCTATTATACACCATGCCGCATGCTATGCGATGATTTGAGAGTTGCAAAGTCACATGCGTTGCTAACTACTACACTAGACATACTCGGAATATGTATGCTATTTGTACGCAAGACGGTGTACAAACAATGTGATCGTGATTCGTAGTGTAGCAACATCACAAATGTCCACGAGGCGAAGTCGGCATATTCATCGTTCGGCCATTGAGAGGTGGTGTCACGGGGTAACAATAACTTTTCCCCTTATCGGTCAGACCGGAAAGTAGTAGCGGTAGTAGGCAATGGTCATGTTCACAAACTCGTTTTTTTTCTCGCGATTACAAAAAAAAATAGCATAGTCTCAGATTGTTGAACGGCTAGTCACGCTACCTGGCTGTAGATGTCACCTTTAAGGGCCATACGAACTGAAATTAAAATTCGCTGCCCTACGGGGTCGTAGTGTAGACAAGTTTCCTGTAACGCCCTTTGACCCGCATGCAAAGCGAATATCATTGGTTTACCGGCATTCCCGGCTGGTGAGACAAAATCCACTAAGCTGCAGGTGGAAAAATTCTAGAAGACTTCTAGAAAAGTTCTAGAAAATTTCTGTGACGACGCCGAGCTGGCAAAAACAGGGGGGCGGTGGATCCGAGAGCCTCTTTGGACTCCAAGAATCCGACATATAATTGAGGAAGTACTGAGTACGTTCGTCAGGGGTCCCTTGACCCCTGGGAAGCCCGACGACCCAACCCAACACCACAAGTACACTACATAGTACTTGGTCCATTGACGAACACACATCCGTCTCGTCGTCTCCTTGGAGGGTAAGCGACATCACTTTAGTGTACTCGTTTTGCTTATGTGATTGGTTAGATTGCGGAATTGAATCGACGACAAATTCATTCCCGACTCCTGCGCTTCATCGATTGTGCTTTGAGCTTCTGTTTTGAGGGCACGAAGGTTGGTTGTTCTGTTAGTGTGTGCCTTTGTGTCAGCACTGTTCCTTCGCGCTGACGACGAACTTGGCTCGAATCGGCGTCCTCGAGACGTACAAGACTCTTGCGTGTGTCCGCGCCACGATATAGTATCTCACTGGCTTGAGGAAGAAATTTGCTGACTATGTCGCGGCTTCTTGCCACAAAAAATGGTCTTTTGAGTCGACTATTGTGAGGCTCGCCAGCTGAATGGGACCTTTTTGCCCAGGCAAGGCATGAGGTGACAGGCACCAAGTAAGTAGCTCAATCTATACGCCGTTTTTCGGCAATACATAGTACACTATACGCCTACTAAGTAGTGTAGCGTACCTTAGCTGGCTACTAGTAGTAGCGAGCTAGATATTGCCAAGGATTACATGCACCTCGTCCCTCTCGCGTCACTTCGAAGAAGATACCAATGATGCCTCCATCGTTGGAATGGTGCAAGATTGAGGACGCGTACGATTAGGATGATGATGGGCTGTACATCAGCAGGTCTTGCCACTCACTATTACACCTTGGGTAGTATTTTCTTTTTCTCTCTTTCTGCCTGATAATTACCGGTAAATGGAGCTTTTGGATTTGTGTTCGAGGTTGATAAAGCGGCAGGAGATGAACATGCTGGGCTCTCATCATCAATTTAATAAACTGGAAATCTTGAGATGAGGGGAATTCTTCGTCTTATTACGTAGTGTGTCTAAGTTTTACTGCTACACTACTATAGTATATTTCCGGCTGAAACAAGTTTCTGGGCTATGGTATCATTATCATACTATGTCGGAGATGCTGCACCGCTGATCTTAACTGGCTTGAGTCCTCTCGTGCTAGCACACACAGCGTGGGTGTTGGGGTAACATATGTACATGTGGGTAGGTAGTATTTCTACGTTCGCCGACTTCAGACTTTCATCTTTGTGCGTCAACGATGCAAAAACAAACTATTTGCATGCGTGTTTTGGGGTCGATCTTCTAGACGAGCGCTAGACGAGATGGATACTGCACTAGGCACCACCGCCACCACGCTTGCCATGGCCGCTGTCACGGTGTGTACCGTACAGTGTAGTTCGAAGGGCATGTTTCTGGATGCATGTGGAAATGAGTAGCGCCAACTGCCGCCCTCATCCTCATTGGCGCCGAAAGATCTGCAAACCGCACCCTGTTGTGTAATGTAAGCCTTTCTGCTATCGTTGCGACATGGAATTCATCGACGGTACGGTACATGGGCGATGCGACGATGAATAAATGATCATCAGCATGGCTACTGTGGTGTGCTCCTAGTGTAGCCTGAACCTGTGGCTTCTAGGTTGTTGATGTGATGATGACAAGAGCAATACTGGTGGATGCCGTGCTTTATGCAGCATTCCGATTCTAAGCCACCTACGCTTCAAACGAACTTGGACACGGTACCTACTATAGCGGAGGCAATAGTGTAACAGACCTTATCTCTCACCCGGGAAAAGTAATGTAAGTCAACCTAGCTGTACCGAAACCAGTGCGTTGTTGGTTCTAGTGTAGGTTATCTACGTAATATTAATCCTCGACCGAATATTACCCAAAAGACTGACCGCCTCCATCTTGTTGTCTTCATGGCTAGTGGTATTTGAGCATCTTGCATAGTAGTATACCAGAGCACTCTAGAGCAACTTTGCGTTTTCGGGACTCTTGTTTTTCCTGTGTCCCTTCTGTTCATTCGCCGCCTAGATAGTCGTACGTCTTCCCCTGACATCTCGTAATGAATAATCATTGATACTATATCTTTATGAGTCTGTTATGACCTCCATACTCGGACTGGCCTCTCCTAAAATCCACTGTGGAACTGTGATGATGTGGTAGCCCTCTGTCCTGTCATCAGTTTCTAATCTACTTTACCATATAGCCAGAACAAGTCCTAGCCTCTCATAGTGTGGAAAGAGTGTGGACGGTAGCATTCTATTACCATTCTTCCATTATCCGTCGCCGCTTTACGGCTGTACCGGACCAGGGGGCTCCATCTAGTCTCCATTCGGACCCATCCACTACTGCTTGAAGTAGCAAGCGATCTTCGTTTGGCGGAGTGCTTTCTGCGGTAGTCTCTCTCCTGATTGGTGACTGGAAGGGTTCTAGCGTCCTTCTAGAGTTGCGCCACTTTAATGAATTGGTGGTTGCACGGTTCGACCCATGCTGTCATGCCTGCTGCCCGGTTTCTTCTGCGCGCTTCGGTCCCAAAGGGCTGCAAAGTACACCATAGTAGATCATATCTACCGATACTGTACTGTAGTGGTGTACTGTGTAGTGAACATTACTCGACTACACTAGTATGTAGGCATGTCTCTGTTACTGTCGGTTGATGAGAATGTTGTGGGTAATTTGCATGCACGCCCTTGATTAAGGCACTTGGTTGTCTTTCACTGCGACCAAGCACCAATTATACCAAGGTGGCCAGCCTCGACGATCCTACACACTGAGGTGATAGGTAGAAATGTAATCGAGTTAATTAATCAGACAGAACTGTTTGCGACTGTTAAGGAATGGATATTCACACCATAACCACCACTACTAATATCACCAACCACAGGTGGTTTGTTGCTGTAGCTTATTGATGGATTGGTGGTTCCGGGTAGTTTAATATTTTACCTACATTTTAACTAATATTAATTGTTTTCCTGGGCGGTCGTGTAGATAGTGTAGTGCGATTGGTGAGAGACTTGTCCACACGCATTGTATAGGAGAGGCAAAAAAAGAGGAGCGATAGAAGATGGCACGGCTACTACTAATATATCGTACGAATAGCATAGAATGGTCACGCGATGCTGTCTTTTAGCTTGGATAAAATAAAGCACTATAGTCCCTCATCGTATGTCTGTGTTTACCAACACGCTGCAACAATATCGAATGATTGAAAGATCTACATACATACGCTGCTTAATTCTTAATTAGCAATACTACTAGGACATACCGAGTGTACCCACACACGCAGTCCTGTGGTATATCGATGAAGAATCTCTTTCTGACTCTACTAGTACTTTCAACATGATTAAATGCACTGTATAGTTGTAGCGCACAATACTTGCACACCTCAGCTACCGCTCAGACACACGGCATGGTACAGTACTTGACAGTACAATATACAGTCCGAGTACACCGGCCTCATGCCGGAGTCTACCTATGTAGGTAGTGTAGCCTGACTGAAGAAGAAGGAAGTGAGAGATGGCTTCGATTGGTCGGCTGTGTTGCTGGGTGGCATTGGAACGAAATGGAGCCCAGACAGGGATCATCGACAGGGCATTAACAGGGGATGATCCCCTTTCGCCCCTGGTACTTGACGGGGCCACTGCTGGATCCCTACTGCGTTCTGGCTGGGGATCTCCCCTTCTCAATCTCGTTCATCTGGACCATGCACTGGTGCTGAGGTGCTAGTACACCACGCAGTACGCCAGATCACGCATCGAGGTACTACCTAGAGTATGTACTGTTCGCTATAGGTTGGGAGTGCAGAGGCATGTGAGCGCATGGACCGCCCCCTCCGTCGGGAATAATAAGTATCTAAACCTAGGTACACGGTACTTGTTTTCTTCGGCCCCTACAGAAAATACCTTGCTCGTCTTGTTCTAGATACTATGTACGCAGAGTACTGCTGTACTACGCTACTACCTACGCTACCTAACACTACGTGCCACTACATGGTCACTACACTAGGTAGCACGCTTATTATATGTAGGATTCCTCGCAAGTCGTTCCCAGCTATTCATACGACCGACTCTCTTCACCATCTCGTTAGTTTTCCTAGGATATGTGGATGTGAGCTTGGCCTTACTACTGTTACCTAATACCTTATTGTTACTCACTCTCGCCGCTGCCGCTCCCGCTCCCGCTGCCAACGTGAGCAGCTCATTATATTAGTATTATCATATCGTCACTCGCCCTCCGAGTTGTGTGACGACTTACAGGATTACAAAACAAAAACGACAGCAGCGACAACACAGCAGAGAAAGAAGGGAAAAAAGAGAGCAAGAACAAAGCGAAGAAGGGGAACGAATTCTGTTAGATGATCCATGTGACTTCGTGACGAAGTATCTGAAAGCCGCTTCTGCTATCCTACCTAGCCTCTGGGACCGTCACCCTCCCTCCCCCTCCCCTCCGTCCCTCTCGGCTCTTACACTACTAGCACTTCCACTTCCACGATATCCTGAGTGCTATCATTTTTACTGAGATTGGTTATAAATCACGATCGAAACAACATCTAAAACGACACAGTCTACTTCTCAATAACGCTCGTTTCCCCTGGTTTGGTTACTGCTTCCTGCTGGTGGCATTGAGGAGTTCCCAGCACGTTCGGTCCTTCGCTACAGGATATCATTTCCGACGACTATCATACACACCTTTCTTCTACCACGCGGTCCATTGGGCGTAATCTGAAGGCTGGAAGTGAATTGTGACGGCCCAAACTCAGATTGGAATCTCTACAGCTTTATTGGCGGACACTATTTCGATCTGAAGGGACCAAACCAAGCCTAAACTATAATCCGCCCGCCATCTAGGCTCCCCAAACTCTATCCTTTATCTACGTCAGACAGTGATCATCATTCCCGGGTTTTCCCACCTGGATTTGCCGGCTGGATTTGCCGTGATCTGACCTTCTCTAAGCAAGCGTCACTCCTGGTCCTATCTTTGGTCGACTTTGGCCTTGGCCGCCGTTCTCAGCTGTAAGCTGTCTGCTTTCAGCTTAACAACGCAAGGAGGGTGCTCCGACCGGTAAATACCAAGATTGTGTACACCCTTCACACTCGGCTGGACGCTTTATTGTACCACAGACACCATTTTCCAGACAAGTGTGCGCACCCTTACTAATCTCCATCTCGGTGGTCTTCAGCATCTGCAGCATTGCACTCCCGACTAAGCTACCGACCCCGGGATCGTCGTAACCTGCTGCCACCCGCAACTGAACCCTTCGTGATTGGTCAACATCCCGTACCTAGCCTTGGGCGTATCCTAGGCTGGTCGGCTGCAGCGTATGAAGGTCTTCTAGGCGGACTTTTGGTCGGTTTCCATCTTCTGCACCGAACAAACTTGTTTGGGGCAGGGGAATATTCGTTCGTTACGCCGCGCATGGTGTTGATTCTCGTTTGAACTAGACTGCTAGGCTGCAGTGGAGGCCCTGTTTGCTTCTTATTGCGAGTTGAGGCATCTTGTTCTAATTGCATACTTCTTGGATATCTGGAAGAATAATGGGCAAGGTTACATCTCGACGAACCTCCCTAGTTCACCGCACCCCGTTCTCTAGGGAATTAACGCCATCTTCATCAGATCTAGAAGATTGGGACGCTGAAACCGTCATGGACCCATCATCGAGACCAACGAGTTGGGCTATCCCGCGAACCGGCTCCCCTTTTCTTAATCCCCCAACTCTAGATGATATTCTTTCAAATACAGCACCGCAACCATGGACACTTGGCGCCTTCATGGCCTATTTATCGCAAAATCATTGTCTGGAGACCCTAGAATTTATCATGGATGCCGCACGCTATAGGACTACCCACCTGCAGATGTCGCAAGGACAACTTTACGTTGGAATTGAATATATTTGTGGGCTATGGGAAAAAATCATCGGAGCCTATATCCTCCCTGGGGCACCACGTGAAGTAAACATTCCTGCTCCCGTTCGTGATCGACTACTAGGTTTAACTTACACAACATCAACACCCCCCGACCCGACGGAACTAGACGAAGCTACTAGTATAGTCCGGGAGCTGATGAATGATTCGGTACTGGTACCCTTTCTGGAGTCAGTCGTACCCGTGACGGTTGAAGCTCAGGTTGAGGAAGAATTGAGGCTTCGCCAGGAACGCACCCGCTTACGAATACCGAAAGACGTTTCATCCCCCGAAGACTCGAGCCAATCCCCAATAGCCATAATACTACCACTTTTCGGCAAGGGGCGTACAACTAGCCGGTCCAACTCGGGCTCGAGTGACTCTCCGGACGTCGAAATGACTGATGACAGCCTGAGCCCAAGTTCTACTCCTACGGCCGAACCCATGACTCCACCCACTACACCACCCGCTTCCGACTTTTCTTTCAATGCCTCACCCAAGGCCTTACAGCGTGCACTCTCTGGAACCAGCTGGAAAAAGGTTGGCGCAAAGCTTGGTTTAAGCAGGAAGAGCAAATCCTCTCGCTCCAACTCGCCTGCTATGAGCGCACCATCGTCCCATCCCGGGCAATCTAGCCACCCCCGCCCTAGTCAGAACAGTCAAACCTCGTTATAGGGGTTACAGGTCACACCATCTTATATGTTATCTACCTGCTTAACCAACGACAGTGTCTTGGAGCACATGACGCCCCAACCTGCCGATACCCTCGATATCTGGGAAGATCCCCATCCAGGTGAACGAATGCTCGTTTCTACGAATTCGCTAACGGGATTGCACAATTGTTCTCAGGTTCTTGGTGGAGCTGGTGATACTATGAGTAGTGTGGCCACAAAAGCGCGAAGCATGCCCCAACTCAATTTGTCTCTAGTCAAGAGAAACGTGCGCTTGCGGCAACGCGCGGCGCTCAAATCTATACGCATCCCGGCCCAAATCATTGAGGGCCCCAGTTCCAAGAGAGACACCACGTTCTCTCCTTGTAACGACAAAATGGTCTTCTCCACGATGGTACCTATTCAATTCCTGCCTGGTCCCGATACGCTCGGGCCCCTTGAAGTCGACACCGATACGGAGACTATTCTCAGTACAGAAACAGGTACCGATATCGACAGAGCATGGCCCCATGCACCCAAGGCGTCGAGGAGGGCGTCATGTTGCTTGGCTGATCTCTCGAATTACCTGAGTGTATCGCATTCTGAGGATGATGAGGATAGTGCTATGAAGCAACTTGACTCGGATCCTTTGAGTCGCGGGAGCTCTTGTGACGCGGACTCTTATGGCTGGGAGACTGAATACGACCACCAACTAGATTGCCGGAACGCAAACCTAGCTCGCGGTCGTCATCGACCTGGATACCGTCGGGCATGACGGAATCCCATGGCCTATTTCGTACGTTATCTCTCGCTCGAGAGAAGCTCGTCGAAATTACGTGCACCAAACTGTTACATCAATGTTTAACGAATGCGAATCTCTCGGAAATCCGATATCATTCATCGTTTCGCGTGTGTTATTACGACCTGATCGAAAAAATTTCTCTCTTTTCGACAGGAGCATTTGCATATACCAGGCGAAATCATTACGATTCATACCACCGGCGTTTTATATCCTCTTTTTGGGAAAGCCAAGGACGGCTCGGTGGCTGGAATACCTTACGGAGCAGATTGGGCGGCATGGGGGAAGGAAAGCATTAAAAGCATATACAACATAGACCGCGAGTGGCATTTTTATCACGACGGAACTTTTTTTTTTCCTGTTAAGCGTGGCGTTTGTAGGATATTGGTCATGAAATGAGCCAATTCCGAATAGATCCTTTCTCCTTTTTTTACTTTGTTGAATCTCTCATTCTTAATCGTTTCGTGGAAGCGAGTTACAAACTTATGAGATCTGGTCCCAAAAAGACTGAACAGATCTCAACTCGAAATCATGAGTCAATGTATATAGATACTAGCTAGGCACGCCTTGATGCAAGCAAATAGGTAATAGCTATTCTGTACTTCAGTTGCTATGCACAAGATAGTATGGGTTATACTAGGTTGTTCGCCTCATACTTGCCTACCTAAGTGATTGCCTCTGGACATTAACTACTTCGAACGTGTTAAGTAAAAATATGCTCCTGCGCACGTGGAAGATGCATTTATCAAAGTGTGTGTTTCTTCATAGAACGATGACATGTGCATGTATCGAGGCCGATAGTTAACTGTATCTTGTGTCCTCGATCAATTGATAAGGCTGGAATTGAAGGGTATTCGCCGACCGGTCTATCTTAATACTTGTAAGATCTACGAAGTGAAGTTAAGTAAGCGTAAATGATAGATGAATATACAAAGAATAGGAGGCAGATGATACAAGGCATCTCTAATTTTTAAAATAATTGATTTCTATGACTACCCTTCCGTCGAAATTGCGCCCTGGCACCCCTCATAGTAATGCCCAAGAACGTCTGAACGGGAAAAGAATTAGTTACACTTTATTACAGGCTTCCTCTCTCTATGCGCCCATTTATGCAACTATGTAAGCTTAGAAACCCTCTCTCTAAGAAAATGCATAGAAGGCTTTCCTTGTCCTCAATGTCAGGTCGGCTCTATCTACGGGCGGGAGATAGGTTGGTCTGTTTATTTCCCGCCGGTTGGCTGCCGATAAAATGAGTAGGCAACGGAATCGAGGTGCTAGCTATTAAGCCGAGGGAATAGTAGTGGTGGTGTTAGGTAAGTGGGCAGAATTTTCGATTTTAAAGACTTCGTTTATTCCTCAAGAAGGGGTTTGTCGTGGCGGGAGTACATCTTGTATTCTAGCGACGAGCTGAAGTCCAGCTTACCTTTCTCTACGTCTGCCCTTGTTGCCGACAGCATGGGCTGCGGTAGGCCCATGGACTCAAGGAAGGAGACGGCTAATAGTGCAGATGGTTAGCGGTGGTGCTCTTTCGAGACCGATGTTTCTGCCCTTAGATAGTTGAAAACTTGGGTAGTAAGCTCACTTACTTTCTTTCCATTCGCGGTCCTGTCTCTTCTTGTCCCAGCTGAGCTCCTGGCTCATGATATCTATGATACGAGGCAAGCATTCGAGGGCCGCCTGGGCGTTGAGGAAGGCGAGGCGCGTGCGCCGCGCCAGGATGTCCACGGCCGTCTGCGCGTACTCGTGGCTGATGGCGTACCGGATCTCGCCGTCAACGAAGGGGTACAGTCGCGAGATGCGCTCGCCTCGCGCAGGGAAGCGAAGGTCAGTAGGTTTGCACATGGCCGCCACTGTCCAGGCACGATCTCCGTAGCTCTCCGTTAGATGCTTGGCAACCTCGGTCTCGACACCGAAGTGCTGGATTAGGTTGATGAAAAGCGTCTTGCTGAAGCCGTGCGCGCCGATTAGACGCACGTTATGTGTTTGGCAGCTGCCGTCGAGGATCGCTCCGTCGTCTATGGTTTCGGTGCCGCTAACGCGCGGCGCGTTGGGGAAGGGCTTCGTGGGAAGTTTGAATTCCTTGACGGCAGCGTCGACGCACTCTTCTGCCATCTGTCGGTAAGTCGTCCATTTCCCGCCGGCGCAGGTTATTAGCCCAGATTCGGAGATGTCGACGAGATGGTTGCGTACCAGAGACTCGGTGTTGGTAGCCTTCGGGTCCTTGACTAAGGGCCGTAGACCGGACCACGCCGCTAGGACATCACCTCGACGCACCTGGATCTCGGGGGCTAGGTAATGACTAATCTCATTCAGAATCCACTGGATTGACTTCTCATCGGGTAGGGGATTCTGAGTGATGGTGGCAGACTCATCGGTTGTGCCAGCGATGGTATTGCCTTGCCATGGCAGGAAAAATATGACACGGCCATCGGAAGTCGAAGGGTCGATGAGCCCCATCTTAGCCGGGCTGTAGTAACCGGGTAGGATGACGTGAACGCCGGACGCTGGCGCTACAATCTCCTTGCACTTCTGGTCATCAAGTTTCCGAATGGAATCTGTGAATGGTCCGGTACAATTGATGATACACTTAGCTCGGACGGTAATGTCTTTGGCAGTGCGGCCACTGCGCTCGGGTATACGATCCTTGACAGTCGCACCGCAGAGTTTCCCCTGGTCGTTCTTCATAAGACCAGTCACCTCGGCGTGGTTGACGACGGTAGCTCCGTACAGAGCAGCCGTCATAGCGAGTGATACGTTCATCCGCGAGTCGTTGTGTGCTCCGTCGTAGTAGACTAGAGCACCTACGAGGTCGGTAGGCTTCAGCATAGGGAAAGCGTCGAGAGCCTTACTCCTCGTTAGGAAATATGAGCTCTCAATGCCCTCGCTACCAGCGAGGAAATCATAGAACTTAGTACCAGCCCAATAATACGGGGCCTTCCACCATTTGTCTAAAGGCAGCATGATGGGCAGCCACATACTCAGATGTGGTGCAGTCTGCAAGAAATACTTGCGCTCTTTCAGGGCCTCTCTGACCAATTGGTATTGTGAGTAATCGAGGTTCCACACAGCTTTTTCTAGATATCGCACACCGCCATGGACGAGCTTGGTGCTCTTACTGCTGGTGCCACTGCTGAAGTCGTCACGCTCCACCATGGCGACCTTGAGGCCTCTCGTGACGGCATCCAGAGCGACACCGGCGCCGGTCGCTCCACCACCAATAACCAGTATGTCATACTCATCCTCTTGAGACCGGCTCTTTTGTAATTCAGCAAGCTGCTCGTCGCGCGACTTCACCTTGGGGAAGCGCGGGAGCTTGAAGGTGCCATCGGCGCCGTAGATGGGAGGAGGCACGGCAGGGCCTTCAGAACCGGGGATGTTGCGCGGTCGGTATGAGTAGAGTAGGAGACCACCACCGACGGCGGCGACGGAGGTAGGCAGCGCGAGGCGCCTTAACAGGCGCGTTCCTCTGGAAAACCTCGTCATAGAGTCGGCGAGTGCTCGACAGGAGCACTTAGAAAGCTGTTGTGGTTCACTGCAAGTCGGAAATGTTGCGGTCGATCTGCAACGGACTTCACGCAATTGGGCGTCCCGTCTCGAGTTTTCAGGGTTGTCTCGGACTAAACGAGGCCGAGGTGGCGGTCGAATTAGGTTTGGCGCAAATCAGCCCGAAGTTAAATATATAGTACAAATTATATATAAATATAGACGTATAGATATCATAGGTAGATGGGATGATTGGAATCTACTTTCGTATTTGGATTGTTAATAAGCAAACGGATTTTTCCATTAGTAGCAGAGGGTTTGCTTTGCTTTATGCTTCAGGCTTGCTTCAACGGCAGGAAAAAAAAGCCGAGAATAAGGAAGGGGAAAGAAAAGCCTGTCCGGTCAGCTTGCAGACCAGAATTTTGTCGATATTGGGGGGAGGGAATAAGTGGTCGCAGGGCGATGACGATGGCACGGCACTTAGCAGCTCCACGCCGCCTTGTTACATACTAGTAGCAGTACATAGGTAGACCATTAATTGATCACAGAGTCACAGAGTCACTGTCACAGACAGCCCAGATGCCAGGCAGGCTTTGCCAGGCTTGCTAGTCTACTGCGGTGTGAGTAGTTCCATATAAACCCCCGCATGTGGAGTAGGGAGAGACTCGTCAAGTGAGGCTCAGCGCGGAGGTCATAGATGTCATTGATCGGCGGTGATTGATGGGGCTGGGCTTCTGGCTGGGCTCCTCTTGTAGGTCCCCCATCGCTGAGCAGAGAGAATATTGGAGACAGTATGGAGACTCGACAACGCTAGCAATAGCTGCTACTACATATATAGTGTAGCATATAGTGTAGGTACGACAAATTCCATTGTCACGAGGGCGCCCTAGTGTACAGTCTCTTATTAGGATTAGCCGAATTGGTGGAATTGGAAAACTCCATCAATCAGATGACAGAATTATGGAACGGTCCGGCTGGGGTGAGGTCTTGGTAGTGGAGGTACTTGTCTGTCTGTATCCCTTCAATGTTTGAATGTGCTGCAACACTACAACACTACAACGCTGCAACCTCTACAATCTGCCTAAGTACTACTTACTGCCTGAGCAGCCTGAGCATGATCGCGCATCGCCATCGATTCAACCTCCCCACGTGCCCGAAGCATTTCGGATGTTTGTCTTTATTTATCCGCACAATTGCTGTCCACTCAAACATCCCCACGTGCGCTAGCGAGAGAGGACAACCCCTCGACATCTTTATATGTCCTATGCGATATATCGTAGCCTCATCAAGCCAGTCATTTCTATTGGTAGCTACCGCTATCCATCTATCACTACATATCTAGGTACCTAGACACTATATGTAGGTCCGATTATGATATGACGGTAGCCCTTGTTCGTGAAATGTGTGTGCAACATCAAAATACAATTGCTAAGATGAAAGCTTGGCGAATAGGGGATCACTAATAAGTATCTCGTTGGGAGAATAAGGACTTTAATATACACGCCATACTATTATTACCAATTAGTAGTATACAACGCCATCATCATCGTCGTCATCAACATCATTATTATGTCTTATGTGCGTCATTTACAATATGTCTTTACAATATATCATTCGGGGTCTTATCCATACTCCCCATGTACATACCCAACCTCTTGATGCTATACAAAGCAAACATTGAACAGTTCGTCGACAAAAGTCTTCACTTCATTGACGCTTCCACTAGCCTCCGCTGTCAAACCCATAGTTTTTCTCGCATACCTATCGGCATCGGCATCGGCATCGGCATTGGCCTTGGCCTTAGCCTCGCCGATTGACTCCAGTTCAAACCGGTTACTTGTATCAGTCTTGGTCCTAGCATGGCCATCGCGTTTAGGAGACAACACAGGGAAATGCTGGCGGGTTTGCTGCCCTCGGTCCTCTAGTTGTTGCCCAAGTTCCGTCGATCGAGCATCCGCCTCCTCAACTCGACTTATAGCCACCCTGATCTCTTGCGATACGAGGATACCTCCAAGACTAGAAACGGTCCGTGCTTTCCGATGTATAGCTATCGGTCCTTCAGGTAATGTGTCGTGGGAAACGTTCTGAATCTTACTATCCTCCCGGCTCCACAGCCTTAATGTTGAGCTTGTCTGGTTTGTGCTGTTTCTCGACAAGTCCTTTCCTATCTTGGTCGGAATGGGATTTCCGTCGGCATCAACAGTGCAGGAACCCGAATTTCCTCGAGTACGTAGGCTGCGAGCGAGCCTTCGAACACGGGAACGCCAGCCTAGCGACCGTCCCTGTGAGGCTTGCGAAGTGGCTGGCATTCCTTTGATGGTAGGTACGAGTTCTCGATGTAGATGCTGCGTGAAAGCCGCCTGGTACGGGGAATTCTTATACACCATCTGATGAACCTTGAAGAAGTTCAATGGTATGAACTCACAGTCTGGGCCACGGAGGGGGTAGTGAATTGGTATCACAATCCGCAGTACTATCATTGTACACTCTTCTGCCGCATTCGACCCTGGGCGAGGTCGGCAAGGTACCCGGACCGTTTGACAACTGAAGGTAGCCTCATCAAATATCCGCTGGTTATCAATTCGCACACGCAGGGCACTGATGGCATCGGCTAAAGAGGATGCGAAACCGACCTCCTGTTGTGTCCGCTTCTTCGACGCATCTACAAGCCGTTGCCGCAATGACGGCACATTTAGCTCATCATACTGACGAAGAAATTCCATGTGCCATGGTTCTAGGCGTTCCAGTGGCAGTTTCAATGATGGAAGGAGGTTACGTGCCCCTCTTTCGACTAATACGTCGAAGCCATCCCCGCCTACACGAGCTCTAATACCGAAGAAACCCAAGTGGACGACGGAATCCATCATGGTGTGCTCAGCATACGTTGCCATATTGGCCAATATGCGGGTTAGGTCTAGTGTTTTAATCTGCATACGAGAGCGAATGATGCTGCTGACTTGCTGGATGTCGGCAAATCGGAAGCCTGCTGCCTCGAGCTTCTCGACGTCGGACGAGTTCTCTAGTCGACGGACTAGAAACATTAACGACCCCCGACCGCTTTGCAGCTCGCCGATACTCATGCTCTCGCCCCTTTCGCAAGAGGTGTTCGTATTCTCGTTTGGATAGTACTCTCTGACCTTGCCAGTGGGAAGTATGTCATCCCATAGAACACCAACATTCGGAAGTTGCTCTTTCAACCTGGTGGCTAGGTTGGCCGCGGCTAAACAGAAAAGCTCACGGAATATAACGTCGTAGTGCTCAATAAGCTGTCCGTTCTCGCTAATCAAGCGAATACTCCTGCCGCGACTGTTACCTGGTAGATATGCTAGATGGATTGTCATACTGGCAATCATGCCACTTATGGCGTCCCAGTTACGGGATGCCGAAAACATCCACTGGAAGAGCGGGTTATCGATACTAAACGTGTCACTTGGGGTCTTCTCGATGTAGGTGTCCGTAATCTTCTCGCTAGGAATGAGTCCATCGGGGCTCACGAGGATCCGCCCCGCGCTATCGAATATGGCAGTCGCCAGGACGACATGTCGTGCCTTTCTTGCGTTACTTCGCGAAACCCAGGTTCCGTGCGCGGCCACTCCAGCGACGATCAGCGCGGCGGTGAAGGACAAGACGGTGACGACTACGACTACCGTAATGCGTGAGAACTGATTAGTCTTGTTCAGCTTCAGCAGACGGTAGTTGGTGCCGGTTGATGCACACCAATGCATCCCTGATACGGCAGAAGCCAAAACTACACTAGAGAGTCCCCGCTTCCACCATGAGCTGGTCCACGACGCCCTTGAAAGGAAGAAAATAGATAGAGCCGCATTGCTAGCCGCAATGGCTATTATGACAGACCCGACGATATTAGCTAGGTCATACTGACAACTATAGTTCTCGATCGACGCGTTACCGATGTAGTGCACTAACAACAGAGAAGCATTAGCAATTCAATTCATAAGGAGACGTGTTTGAGACGTGCGGGGGACATCTTGCTCGCGGGACCGCTCTTGTGACGCCAGGACTAACTCTAGGGAACCCTAGAGACTGAAACGAGATTCAGAAATGAAGAAAACTTACTACCACAAATGGCTCCGCCCGCCAACGTGCCCCCTCCACCGATACGCCAGAAAGAGACATGGTTATTAGTACCCGTGGCGATGAAGGCTGTGAGGAGGACGATGATGGGGAGGAAGAACGAGATAGCCGTGAATTTACTCGAGTAGACGATCTGGAGCTCGGGCTGATCTTGAGCTAGGATGATAGCTTGGTTACCGACGAAGTGCATGGACCAGATCGAAATGCCCCCCATCGTGACGGCCGCGCTGACTAGGAATACATGGTTGAGGAACCCATTGCGAGATGTCCGTCGGTTGATGAGCTCGAGTGTTGAGATCGCTCCGATGAGGGATACCAGGAAACTTAGGACCACGAAACCTGCGTGGAACGATCGCGGGACGAAGTGGCCTTCATACTGTCGGAACAAACTCTCTTCAGTCGACGACATTTCTACGATGTGGTCTCTCGAAGAGGCCACAACGAGAAGTGATGGATGGATGTTGACAAAACTCTCCGGCTTATCCGCATGCCTTAGCTCACGGGTCACCACGTTCGATTCTCACCAATCTGGCTGTCTATTAATACTTGATGTGCGCGGATAGAAAATTACGTGAGTCATGATATCGTCGTATGCTCTAGATGGCCGGTCCCTATGCTAATAAAGACTTTCCGTTATTCCTAGTAATATTTACCATCTAGTCACAACACCATAAACAAGCCAGTCTCGGACAGGAGCGTACGGGGCGTTGAGGTACTATTGCGTGTGTATCCGGGACAGATCTAGGCCGGTCCTAGCCTAGGCGACGCCTCGTCCGTAGTGTATACCCACGATTAGGGCAGCTGAACTCGCATACGATCTATCTACTTTATAAACATCAAGCTAGAGGCTTTTTAGGATGGCGCAGTATGAACACACGTACTACTCATCCATAGTCCGGGAATGGGGTGGCTAAGGCCATGGCATTGAGAGGAGGACAGTGCTCATCATAATAATAGGCATTTAACTTCTACGGCCGTCAATGCCGAACAAAGAGCGTTTGCTGTGATTGGTTTGCTACGCATGCACCTATATCTAGAGCAGTATATGCAGGGGAGTTGGGAGACAAGCAGCAAATGGAGTTTACGAATAGTGTAGGACGACTAAGAAGGAGTGTGTGTAGATATACACCATTTAGAAATAGGACGCCAGCGTCATAAGTCCCACGCATAGGTGAGCCAATAGTAGATAAAAAGGGCGCTGGAAACTAATGCCAGGACCGGGATCAGGGTCACATTCTGGGCTCCCTAGGCAGATCTGTCCGATTGATGAGCCAAGATCCCAGCGTAGATCTGATCTGGCGCGGCACTTCTGCGCACGTCGGTGTGCATTGCATGCGTGTATGTATATCATCAAGAAGCCGGGCCTATGACACAGAAGCAGTTCTTCACCGACCTCGTCGTTGTCTCATCTAAGTCTTCGAGATATAAAAAATTTTTTCTTTGAATTGCTTATGGCCGCCTCGGTCTCATTCTATGCGCATGTCTTGTCTAACGGTCACTCGAAGTGCCCACTTACACGAGCATCCCCACGCGCTGGGATGCGCTCTAGTGATAAGTACGCTACTGACACGGGAGCCAGCCTCTCGGTGTTCGCCATTCAACTAGTGCCTATCGTCCTACATAGTACAGTAAAATGGCCGATTCAGTACCGCGCGCCGCGAAGCACGACACTAGGAGATGTCCCCCGAATGGGAATAATATATCCGATTGTGTGTGGTGCTACACCCAAGCTCCTGGGACGCGTCGGCGTGCACAGACAGGATTTAATGCCCGATCTATGAACGTGTCGAATAAACCATGGATGAGGGGACATGACGTGAGAAGAAAACGGCGCGTCGGCTTGGCTAATCCCTCATGGTGTCTCGGTCGCGTACCTGAATCACGGCTGGAGGAGTAATATGAGCTGGGCTTAGGCTGTCTCAGTCCGACAAGCCATCGTAGCTCATACAGTATTGTGGTGATTGTGCTGGATTAGCGAGATTACTAGACCGAAACCCCCGACCACCGTAGTCAATGGTTCCAGGCATTAGTGTTGTGCACAGAGCTGAGTAGACTTTATCTAAAAACGCCACAACCGATAGGGGAATATCATCGGCTGGAACGGACATTGACTGCACTCTTGAGTGATGGTAGGCATTATGAATATCTACCTACTATGTAACTATTTCCCTGGCCATGCAAGGGAAGTTACGAGGTCATGAGAGTCTAGGGGTTTACCCTCTCAAGAACAATTGAGGAATTTAGTAATATTGTTGGGAATATAAGCTGGAAGTATGCCCCCAGCCAGTATAAATTAACAGCCTAGGCGTGAATCATTTATGTCTTGTCTCGGATAGTGTGTGGGTGGTTCGGAAACGTCATTGCATCTTGTATGTGGAATTTATCGCTTATATCGATAGTCGCCTTAATCACGTATATTGTGTTACCGTACCTTAGTACGTGCCCTTTACCTGTTGGAGAGAGTGCCGACCTCCCCGCCCCTTACGTCAGTTTCCCCCCTCCTTTTTTAAATAAAAAAACAATCGATAAGAATATTCCCGCGCTCTTATCGCATTACCAATAGCTTCGACGGCGGAACTAAGAGGTAAACCTTGAATACGGGCCATCTTGGTAACTACTACCTCCTAGATAGATAACATATCTTCTCGCCATCAATCCTTTACCTAGCGACCTGGTGCAATTTAGACCACAAGGTGAATGTTTCTGGGGTCAAGTTTACGCGGCTACCCTCTTAAAGATTCTGCGAATAATGGTCAAAAGTTCTGACCCCTCATCCCATGTTCGCTAATCCCCGCTATACACTTACAAGATGTCGTCCCACGAGCCTCCGACGCCGGTGAAGCTCGTGCCCTTACCTCCTTTCAAACCTGATTTATGCGAGCGAGCCTGGCAATCCATACCACACCCGACACTCCCGCTCCTCGCTACCGTCCACGAAAAGTCCGTCACCGTCTTCTCCTTATCTACTCTCTCCCCCCATAGCCGCCTCACCAACGGCCACGAGCGTTCCGTCCGCTCCACCACCTGGAAGCCAAACTTACCACCGCACAAGCTCTGCCTTATTACAGGCAGCTTCGACTCTTCGGCGGGGTTATGGCGCTGGGAAGATGAAGGGCAGGGCGGTAGCGACAGCCTCGAGGTCGAGATGACAGGAGGTGTCCGGGAAGACTCCGAAGAGAAGGATTGGGAGTTGATCGTTGTTCTCGAGGGCCACGATTCGGAGATCAAATCTGTTGCCTTCTCCCCCTCGGGTCAGTACGTGGCTACATGCAGCCGAGACAAGGCCGTGTGGATATGGGAGGACGTCGGCGCCTCCGAAGCCGATGATGAATGGGAGACAATCGCCGTCTTGAACGAACACGACGGTGATGTCAAGGCTGTTGCATGGTGCCCGGATACGAACCGGAGTGGTCGCGGCCGGTATAGTAGTGACGTCCTCGCGAGCGCAAGCTACGATGATACGGTACGGATATGGCGCGAGGATGAGGATGGCGAGTGGATCTGCGTCGCTGTACTCGAAGGACACAAGGGGACTGTCTGGGGCGTGCAGTGGGAACCCAACCCAAAAACTGACCGCTTCCCGAGGTTGCTGACTTGGAGCGCTGACCGTACTATTCGTGTCTGGACTCTTAAGGAAGAGGATGATGAGGCTGCAGCAGCGCCGCGTCACTCATTCGGTGGGCTCGGAGGCATACCGAATACTATGCGGAAGTCGCAGAAAGAAGAATGGAACTGTACTGCCATGTTACCCACGGTCCATACTAGAGATATCTACTCGGCGACGTGGAGTCCCCAAACAGGCCGAGTGGCGAGCACCGGAAGTGATGCCGTTATCGCCATCTACGAAGAGGTAGCACCAGACGCCAATGGCGAGGACGAAGCGGCTGCCGAGCTCGATGGCGACGTGTCGATGAGCAACGGGCATTCAGAAAGTAATCCCGAAGCATCGAGGCAGTGGAAGCTCATTTCTACAACACCGAATGCGCACGGCCCGTACGAAATCAACCATATCACTTGGTGTAAAAGATACGATCACGGCTGCCCGCCTGAGAAGAGAGGCGTCGAGGAGATGCTCGTTACAACCGGGGATGATGGGATCGTACGGTCTTGGCAAATCTCATGATACCTCGTATCTCTATCTAATGTTGTCTTAATATTCTCGGATCTTGAAGGGAGTTGTTTTGGTATGTAGTCTAAGACTTGGGGGGAGGATATCAGCGGTTGGCTGGATCTAGCATGTCACAATAGAGGAGCATAAGGCAGGGTTGGAAACGCCTCATCACATTCTATCATAGCACATTATGGGTCAAAGCCCACAGGCGGTGGTCTTTGAGGCAAACGGGATCGAATAGAGAGTGTATGTATGAGTAATCGTTCAGATAATGCCGAAGGGACGGACGTGCGTATGTTGAGCTATCGTCATACTCTTCTATTTTAAAGGAGAGAAAAGAAAATAGAGAGAGGTTCAAAGCCAAGAGATCCCCCCGAGTTCTTTTTTTTTCCAAGCTATCAATAGACCTCTTGCCCCTCTCAATAAGGCAAACCAAGGATACCAATCCTTATTATCTTCTGTCGCACCACACTCGTTAATGCCCTATTTCCCCACAGCACCATGCTCGAATAATCTTTCTGCACGCACATCGACTACACCAGTCTGCGCCTCGTCGCATGCCCGGCCCGTGTCCGGAGAGCGTCGAGCTTAGACTCCACCACTCGCCGCGAGGGTGGTGGCATTTCTTGCAAGTACCGCGGTGTATTTCGGAGGGCGCGAGGTATGGAGTAGCTAGATTGCTCCCCGCGCTGTCGTGCCGGTTTGTATGCGGAGTGTATCTATTAGACACAGCCCTCGTCGCCGATGCGTCTTGTGCTCTGCTTTGGGGTGCTCGAGTAGATGATCTCGCCTCGCTCATTAGGGGTTGCGGTTGAGATATGAAGGGATGCGTGGATAGGTTCCCGTGTCCGCTTCGAGGCGACCGGAACCCCGGCTCCGCGTACGCTACCTTGCTCGATGTGCTTGCTACATACGCATCGCCCTCGCTCTGCGGCCGTCGGATCCGCTGAAGGCTTGGTGGTGTTGGAGGCCGTTGCGGTGGTGGGTAGACTGGCTTTCGTGGGTATGCGTGTATATCGACTACGTGGACGGTAGGCCGTGAGTAGGATAGCCATTTCAACTGTGGGCTCGGCGAGGCAGTCTCTTGTTGTGCTTGCGGGCTAGGGGCAGGGGGGATATCGTCGAGGCTTAACGATTGCTGGCGACGGAGATAATGGGCCGTCCTGTGGCTCTTGGTGCTGTTGCCCGCGCCTGGCGCGTCGTGGAGTAGTGATGAGAGGTCCGATGTTGAACGGCTTCCTTTCGTCCGCAGTGTGCCTATGCTTTGTTGCTCGAGGATAGGTGTTAGTTCGGTACCGTAACCGTATAGGAAGGGCGTCTCGAGACGTGAGAGGGGCGATTCGGAGTCTAGGTCGATGTCGATGGATCGGAGGGGCGTCACGGGCCGTCCGGGGGTTTGGTACGGCGACTTGGCAAGGTCACTGGTGGAAATCCACGCAGCGTCGTAGACGGAGTCGTGCGTACTGGGTTGGCCTTCGGAAGAATCCTTGTGCTCCCAGCTTGTGATGGCCGTGTCGATGTGAATGTTGGCTCGGTTGGATAACGGCGACCTGGCCAAGGCCGGAGGGGTGACGAGACTACTGTCACTCGTGATATTTTGAGCTGATTGTGAATGATCCATATCCGTTATTTCGAGATTTATACGGTTGGGTTAATCTGTTGTATGTATAGTCTAGACTGAGTTGTAGTAGGAGACGTTGGTTGGTCAAGATCGATTACGAGACAGCATTTGAGATGGTTCTAGGGAAAATTGACAGTTGGCCTTCGCGTCTATCCGTACTGCCCATACTTGCGTAATAACATGGTAGCAGCGAGTTGTCGTTTCCCACCGAGTCTCGGTATTTGCCCTATTCCTTCCAATAGGTGCGTGCGTATGCTCATGAGGGAAAAAGGACTAATAGACGGCGATGCGACTTCCAAGAGGCCAGGCTACATAACGCCGACGACATGGAATAAAAGAACCAGTCCCCTCTCCCCAAATTCCCTCTTGGGTGAATTCAAATTCTGAAATATGTCAAAGCTGAGCCCTAGCAAAAGTCCGTTGAGCAGGAGCCAATATGGACTCCTACTTAAGTTAGTTTTCACAGCAGAGACTTGCTATAGATTTGAATCTAATGATAAGCCATGGGCTAAGTGGCGGGCCTAGAAAACGTGCTATCGGGACTGTCAAGCGATTAATATCGATGTCGGAAATGTTAACTTGGATACTCTTATGTTTAATCGGACTGATACTACATCATCCTACTACCAGCTGCTGATATTTCTCATTATTATGCTTCGGATAGATCTAGGTTAGGCAATTAATACCTACGCTACCGTCTAGGGGGCTCATCACGGCCTTCATCCAACCTAAATAGCTCGGTAAATATACAACTGCGCTCTTCAGAGCTCGGTACTAGCTTGGAGACCTTCCGCCGCCAGTGCTTTCTGGTAATCTGCTACAGCCTTATCCAGGCTGTGCACTACGGGTTCCATGAGTTTCGTCACGGCTTCCTTCCCACCACGGATAGACTTGGCGTTGAACTTGATCTTTTTCTTCGTCCTCTCGTAGATCTGCACAATTTCTGCTTTCCGCTTCTTGATCTGTTCTTCCCGTGCCTTTTCCGCTTCTACAGCGACCACCTCGATTCGGTCTTTCGACCTTTTCAAGGCTTCGGCCAGATAGCCAAGCTCGGCTGCCCGCTCGGGGTCACCCGAAAGGAATGCAGACCAGAATTGATGCAGAAACTCCATAGTTGTGGCATGTGTGAGATTGCAATTAGAGGCAATTTCCGTGGGTAGGCCCATCGGCGTCGTATCGTCCAGGCCATGGCCGTAGAGTTGTGCCCGTCTTTGCAACATACTGCCGAGGATCTGCTTCCGAGCGTCTTTTCGCGACTCACGAGATCCGACGTGTGGCTGTGGTTTTTCTTCGTCGTCACTTTCACTGCCGTCGTCGATGCCTAACGAGGGATGAATATCAACACCCCCCAGGCCATCGTAGGTAAGACCCTTTAGATCCCCCTGCACTCCCCCGAGAACTTTGGTAGGGTTCTGCCGGGAAAATGTGGTGGCGGTCTCGGAAGTACCGCCGGATTCATTGGAGAAGAATCTGCTTTGCTCTCGGATGTTGAGCATGATGCGATGCTCCTCGGTGTCACCTTGCAGGTCTCGCAGGGTCAGTTCCCGGTATGTATCGTCGTCTACTCTATTAGCGTTTTCGGGATCGTTGTCGGCTGGTAGAACGTTGGCCAGTAGCTTTCCACTTAAACTATTTAGCGTCTGTATGATAGGCACGTCGGTCCTACCCCTCGGGCGCATCTCGACATCTTTTCGATTGCCGCTCTTGAAACCGCCCTGATTTTCCTCGTTGCCCTCGATATTGATAATATGTGGTACATGTTGCGCTAAGAGTTTGCTGGAAAACGCGGTAATATCTTCGTATTCATCGTACTTGTCGAATATCTTATCTGGCATCTCTAATCCAGTAGGACGCTCGCCTCTCAATTTCTTGGACAATTTGCTCAAAAAGAACCTCTCCCAGAATTCATTCTGGTTGAGCGGAGGCACATTTTCATTGAAAATACGTTTGAGCAGGGGATGTTGGCTTAATATTGCTGAAATCTGCTCCTGGGTAACTTTAATCTTCAACTCGCTCTGTTTCGATGGATCTTCGTTCGGGACTAAGATGGGCTTGACTTGGGCGAGCACATTATACGGACCCCTTTTCTGGCTTGACTCGATGGCATGGGCTCGAAGCAAGTTAATTCTCGCAGACCAGAATTGGGCGTTGAAATTGGCGTCTGACATAGAATCGGGCTTAGTCTTGCGACCTTCCATATACATCTGGGATAGATTTCGGTCAGCTTTGAGAAGAGACTGCTGTAGCGCGATATCTCCTCTTAAAGCGTCATCCTCGAACAGGCGCGCCACTGTGGGTTTGGAGTTGGCGGTACTCGCAAACGCCATGGCAGCTGAGCTGCCGCCGCCAGCGCCCACAGGCGTCGCAGCACCCGAGGCGGGCCTTGGGAGGTTGGGATCATTGCTTTTGGCGTCTGCAAGTAGTCTTGACAAGAGGTTCTTGATGGCATTCGCCTCGGCTCGGGGGTCCGAGGAAGAATTGAAGTGGAATAGGTAGGGCACCGGTTCAGCGCTTTCTGCACTCTTTTCAAATATCTTCAGCATAACCTTAGCGGCCGTGTCTGGGGTTTGTTGGAGATCTCGATGTATCCGTTAGCCCTCTATCTTCGATAGAAGTGCAACGAGGCACTCACTAGTTATATTAGAAATAGACAGAGACAAGGTGGGTGGTCCAGCAGCGGCAGAGCTAGGTGTCCATATAACCGTCTTCTGGTCAGGTGTGAGTGTGAGGACGCCATCCTTCTTCTTGTAAGCCGCGGCACCGGTGGGGATGGCCATGGCGGAAAATGAAAGGTGCGAATGCTGAGATAAGTAAGGTCTACAAATACAAGGCAAAGAGAGAAAGAGAGACAGAGGGAGCTATGTGAGCATAGAAAGTAGCGATCTAGCAGAGTCTCTAAGATTCATTCATAAAGACAACTCATCTCAGGCTACCTAGGGTCGGCGTGTTGGTCTCCAGGACGGCCGACGGGCTTGAGTATTAAGGATCAAGGTACAGTTGTAGACTTCAAAGGTTCACGACTTAGTATCGATGCACCACGACCAGATCCCCCACCGATTCAATAAGCCCGAAGCATGCGCGATACGGGCGTTGAGTGAGTGAGGTGACCGAGAGTGTTAAATTTGCACGTTAGGGAATGTAGGGAAGAATGAGGTTGATTATCAAAGGAGATGCTGAAGCTTTTTAGGTAAGCCCTGAACATTGAATGCATGGATCCAAGGTACCCAGGTTACATGTATCTAAGCATGTACCTCCCTTAGGTACCTTTGTATACCTACCTACTTCAACTGCTAGGTATGTAAGTCTTAGGCGAGCCACACTTTTTGAAATAGACAAGCCACAGGATAAGCCACGCATATGTCACCTACCGGCAACCCACTACTTTGACTCCCGAGGTCATGCGCTTCCCACAGATGACACATTACTTACTTGTAGGTGATGGTACAAAGCTGCATCTTCCTTGCTTTAGCTATTTATAACGTCATGGAAAAACATTCCCATGTATACCTACACACTGGACCTCGGGAGTGTAGCCCCCTACTAGGTACATAATCAACCAATCAATGAACGCCTAATTTAGAGGAAGAGGGAGAAAAGAAAAGAAAATAACCCCATTATCCTTCAGGCACACCTACATGGCCATACACTATACTATGTATAGATACTACCTACCTAGTGTATGCTTTGTCTTGTAGTTATTTTTTTTTTCTCAATTCGGAGAAGTACATAAAAAGCGCAACATTGACTGTTTTAAAGAAAGGTATTGCATAGTTAGCGGATAGGTGCGATTCATGCAAGATACGCGGCGAGAACCGGGAACATGGACCGAATCAGGGCCGTTTCTTGTGTGCTAGCCGGTGCTAGAGCCGCTCTAGCTTCCCGTTGAGGCAGCCGAGACTTTAGCCTGTAATTACAATTTCGGAGGGTTTCATTGCATTATGGAGGGACAATGCTGACTACAGGAAACGCGTGCTCCCGGTTTGTAGCATATTCGGTAGCCCCGGCCCAATTCCACCCTGCTGCTGCAATAGGTACCTGGGCAGTGACGCCGGTTACTGGCCGGGGGGTTTGGCGTCCGTCATCTGGTATGCGACTAACCTTGGTACAGTCGACAATTTTCTACTACCTATTCTTCTTCCTCTCTCGTGCTCCCCATCCTACTCTACCTGCTAATAACCCTCACCACCAACCAAAAAAAAAGACTTACTCCGCCACTCCTTTGTCTCATATGAGATCGAGCTCAGATGAAGCTCTAAGTGGCCGGTGTATTCTTTGCAACGTGTTGTCTGCTTTCTGTTATTATTATTTGGGTTTGATTATAAGTCATAATACCTAGTATTACATTCCTCACCGGACAGACCTACCTAGCCTCGTCATCCTCCCCTCCCGCATACATACATATAGTCCGTGAGTGATCGAAGCACCAGCCTGGAGCCATGCTGCAATCCTCACTGCGAACCTCGGCCGCCCGGCTCTTGAGCGTCGGCGCCCGCTCTACGGCGAGAAGATGCGCTTCTCAAACCGCCCGCTTCTCCATCGTCGCCGCTCGCCGTCCTCTCGCCCTCACCCCCCAGAGCAGATATGCCTCAACCCAGTCGTCAGCGCCCTCGCCTAACGACAACTTCCTGTCTGGGAACACCGCCAACTACATCGACGAGATGTACTTGCAGTGGAAGCAGGATCCCGAAAGCGTACATGTGTCATGGCAAGTTTACTTCAAGAACATGGAATCTGGCGACATGCCCATCGAACAGGCTTTCACCCCCCCTCCCACGCTTGTGTCGCATGCAGCTGGCGGCGTCGGCCCTGCGCTCAGTACGTCGGGCCACGGCGCTGATGTCACGAACCATCTCAAGGTCCAGTTGTTGGTGCGTGCATACCAGGCTCGGGGCCACCACAAGGCCGATATCGACCCCCTCCGCATACGAAACGAGCAGAAAGGCTTCGCCAATGTGAAGCCTAAAGAGTTGGCTCTGGAACACTATCAATTTACCGAAAAAGATCTCGACCAGGAGTTCACTCTGGGTCCCGGCATCCTTCCGCGCTTCAAGCGGGAGGGCCGAGAAAAGATGACGCTGCGCGAAATCATTGACACCTGCGAGCGAATCTACTGCGGCTCATACGGCGTCGAGTTTATCCACATCCCTGACCGAGCCAAATGCGACTGGCTGAGAGAACGCGTTGAAGTTCCTCAACCTTTCAAGTACAGTTTCGACGAGAAGCGCCGAATCCTCGACCGCCTTATTTGGAGCTCGAGCTTCGAGTCTTTTACGGCAACCAAGTACCCTAACGACAAGCGATTTGGCCTGGAGGGTTGCGAAACACTAGTCCCAGGAATGAAAGCCCTCATTGACCGCAGTGTCGATTATGGTGTTAAGGACATCGTCATTGGTATGCCTCACCGTGGTCGACTTAATGTTTTGAGTAACGTCGTTCGCAAGCCCAATGCCTCCATCTTCAGCGAGTTTGCCGGTACCGCTGCTGCCGAGGATGAGGGATCGGGAGATGTTAAATATCATCTTGGTATGAACTTCGAGCGCCCTACGCCTTCTGGAAAGCGAGTTCAACTTTCTCTCGTTGCCAATCCCTCGCATTTGGAGGCCGAAGACCCCGTCGTACTCGGCAAAACCCGTGCTATCCAGCATTACAACAATGATGAGGAGACCCATCGATCAGCTATGAGCGTATTAATTCATGGTGACGCCGCCTTCGCCGCACAAGGTGTTGTCTACGAGTGTTTGGGTTTCCACTCGTTGCCTGCCTTCTCGACAGGTGGAACTGTTCATTTAGTCGTAAACAACCAGATTGGTTTTACAACCGACCCCCGATTCGCTCGTTCTACTGCCTATTGCACAGACATCGCCAAGGCTATTGATGCACCTGTGTTCCATGTCAATGCCGATGATGTCGAGGCTGTCAACTTCGTTTGCCAGCTTGCTGCGGATTGGCGCGCCGAGTTCCAGTCCGATGTTGTTATTGATTTGATCTGCTACCGAAAGCACGGCCACAACGAGACTGATCAGCCCTCTTTCACGCAACCATTGATGTACAAACGTATTGCTGCCAAGGAGCCCCAGATCAAGATTTACATCGATCAGCTTCTGAAAGACGGAACATTCACGAAGGAGGATGTAGAGGAGCACAAACAATGGGTTTGGGGAATGCTAGAGGACAGCTTCGCCAAAAGCAAGGATTACCAGCCTAGCTCCAAGGAGTGGACTACCTCTGCCTGGAACGGATTCAAGTCACCAAAGGAGCTAGCAACGGAGGTGCTGCCTCACATGCCCACCAACGTTGACAGGAAGACATTGACGCATATCGGAGAAGTTATCGGCTCCGCCCCCGAGGGCTTCCATCTCCATCGCAACCTAAAGCGTATTCTCGGCAACAGGACAAAATCGGTTGTCGACGGCGAGAACATCGACTGGGCTACTGCCGAGGCCCTTGCTTTCGGTTCTCTAGTCACCGAGGGTCACCACGTCCGAATTTCTGGTCAGGACGTTCAGCGTGGTACCTTCTCTCAACGTCACGCGGTCTTCCACGACCAAGAGAATGAAGAGACCTACACGCCTCTACAGCATATCAGCAAAGACCAAGCCAAATTTGTCATTTCGAACTCATCGCTTAGCGAGTTTGGCGCTCTCGGCTTTGAGTACGGCTATTCGCTTTCCTCTCCTAATGCTCTCGTCATGTGGGAGGCTCAGTTTGGTGACTTTGCCAACAACGCGCAATGTATTATCGATCAATTCATCTCATCTGGCGAAGCGAAGTGGATGCAGCGAACTGGTCTCGTTATGTCTCTGCCGCATGGTTACGATGGTCAAGGCCCGGAACACTCTTCGGCTCGTATGGAACGTTACCTTCAGCTTTGCAACGAAGATCCTCGTATCTTCCCGTCTCCAGAAAAGCTCGATCGTCAACACCAAGACTGCAATGTGCAGATTGCTTACATGACCACGCCCGCTAATCTGTTCCACGTTTTGCGTCGGCAAATGCACAGGCAATTCCGCAAGCGTAAGTTCCGGAAACATGCTCTTTTTCTTTTCTCGGGGGGTTTAATCGCTAACGGATTATAGCTC
This sequence comes from Xylaria digitata, assembly GCA_022495195.1. Taxonomy (NCBI): domain Eukaryota; kingdom Fungi; phylum Ascomycota; class Sordariomycetes; order Xylariales; family Xylariaceae; genus Xylaria; species Xylaria digitata. Next base: position 142,799 of record MU376998.1, read on the forward strand.
TCATAATATTCTTCTCGAAATCCTTGCTCCGTCATCCTCTCGCCCGTTCCAGCATCGAAGATTTCTCTGGACCCGACGCTCATTTCCAGTGGATCATTCCCGACCCTGCACACGAAACTGGTGCTATCAAGTCCCCCGAGGAGATTGATCGCGTCATCCTCTGCTCTGGCCAGGTCTACGCTGCGTTACATAAGTACCGTGTCGACAACAACATCGACAATGTCGCCTTTACCCGCATTGAACAGCTCCACCCCTTCCCGTGGGAGCAACTTAGGGAAAACCTAGATAAGTACAAGAACGCCAAGACCATCGTGTGGTGCCAAGAGGAGCCCTTGAACGCGGGTGCCTGGAGTTTCACACAACCCCGTATCGAGACCCTCCTCAACGAGACCCAGTATCACGATCGCAAGCACGTCATGTACGCTGGCCGTAACCCATCGGCTTCAACAGCAACCGGAATGAAGAACATCCACCAGATGGAGGAGCAAGAGCTGTTGGAAAAAGCATTCACGGTAACACAGGATAAGCTCAAAGGCGAGTAAATTAGTTCGGGGGGAAGGGCATTATTACAGCGATGGTGTATGCATGAGTGTTCCATTGTGGTTATTTGTAATTTATCCTGTGTATAACGCGGCCTCAATTATCATAATATGTGAGGCAACATAGAGGGTGTGGAGACAACATTGACGTCTTCACGCAAAAATGCATTCCTTTAAATGTTCAATTACTTTTGGCTATTGGTATCTTGATACATCGTGACGAGGTTGTGCGTGCGTTATTCCTGTCGCAAGCTTCGCGGTACGAAGTCTTGCTTGAACGTGCCTCACCTGCTAATGTTCATAGGTAAAAGCGAATAATGGACCACAGTGAACTCAACGCCTACCCGGATGGATGGCCTTGGGCGGCTTTCTTCGGTGGTTTATATACTGCCGATGTTTCCAGTAGGCGATTTCAAGTATGTACACCCTGCGACTCTCAAGGGAAGCATTCCTTACAGTCGGGTTGGCTTTAAGGACACGAATGGGATTCACTTTTATCTTGTTAGCCGACGCTCATACATAATATAGAGCTTATGTTGAAGGACGACCTCAGATTAGTTTCATGTGTTCAGGGCGTTTCGATTTAGTTCGTGTTTCCTTGTTTCGCTTTCTTGCCCTTGGGTTTTCGCTTGTGCGTTTCTCTAATGTTGGTTAATGGATGTCGAGGCCAGCGGTCGGGATGTGTGCACGTTGTGAGTGGGTTGAAAAGGTGGCTGGGCCCTGATTTATTCCGCGATAGCCGCAATATAAACAGAATTTAATGGCACGTCATTTGTTACCGGGCTTTTTGTTTTCTCCCCTTTCTCGAAGCGTGAGGGCTATGAAATGAAATTCAACACGCCATATTACCGCTGACGGAGACATGGGCCGTAAGTTGGTGTCGTGATAGGATGTATTCCGGGATGTAGGAGGTGCTCAATTATATCTGTCGAGCTTAGGGTACAATGGATTACACTAACCCATGAATATTAGTAATATCCTGGGAATTATTTTGTATTCAAGAGACGGCAAATGCCAATCCAGCACGAAGCTTGGTATTCGACGGTAGTACTGGTCTATTCGAAGATACCGAGGCCATTATCCTGCGACCCGCTACTAGACGACCAAACAGAATCGAGGGGCCAGCTCGATCATTTATCTCATAGCTTCTCCGTCCTCCTAACGGTTTTTTGTTTCGCGCCCTCGTGACTTCATTTTATAACGTTTTGAGCCATTTCGTCTGCCAATCGCCTCATATAGAATTCTTGCATATCCCTAGGTACTTTGCTAAAGGAATGTGTAATACGTGCTACATCTTGGCGGCCCTTCTCATAAGCAGCAATATCGCGGTTCCCATAGACGTCTCTACCGCTAGAGTATCCCGCCTCGAGATTTTTAAAGAAGACGTTGACAGCAACACCGAGGTCAGTCAACGGCGCCGTAGCATGAAGCCATAGGGGTGGTAGGAAAAGGATATCTCCTGGTCCTAACGTTACTTCATGAGGGTGTGTTAAGGCAAAAACGGGTGTTTCAAGTCCTGAAAGCACATCGGTGCTGGAGCTTGATGCGCCCGGGGCGAAGGATAAATAGCTGACATCGCCTGGGGGAAATAGGACTAGTTTCTTGGATCCAACTATCTGGCAGTATACATTTGCCATGACTAGTAGTGACGTGGTTAGTTGGGCAGATACTATCATTCTTGAAGAGACGTCGTACCGTCATAATGTAACCACATGTTGGCTCGACCTGAAATGCGCAATACGGAGCTAAATTCATTCTGCTTGACGAAGGATAGCTCTGGGGGGAGTTGGAAATCGCTCGATATGTTAGGAAAGTCCGTCTCGATATTAGCTGGCTGGTCGGACGGATGCTCTTCGGATAGTGCACGTAAGTATTGCTTCCCGCCTTTCTCAACTTCCGTCATAAAGGATACGAAGTCTTTGGTGGTATAGCTAAAGTTCTTGGAGTTGAAATTCATCGCCGAACTAGAAGCTTCGTGGACAACGACCTAGCACGCATGGTTAGCCAAGCGGGCGTAATATATGTGCTACGATACTCACTCTTCTCTGCGAACCGATATTTTCGGTTAGGTAGGCTGCCGTCCACTTAGAGATACAAGTGCCTAAATCACAGCCTTCAATATTAACAGGCTTGCCAGCTTTAAGGATTTTTTCGAAGTCATCCTCTGTGCTAACACGGACCTTAGGGATGTCTGAGATGGTGGGCCGCTGTGCTCTGATGTCGCCTGCTGAAATACTTTTGGTAGGCTGTGTCTGGTCTATCACTTCAATTAATTTTTGAAACCTTAATGGTCCTCGTGATATGGTAGGCGAAGTACCAAAAAGGGGCCCCAGATCCAAAGCATAACAGCCTTCATTCCAGTATGTTCCCATAGAAAAGCACTGTAGCGCAAAGAGTTAGTCAGCCATGTCTTGGACAATACAATAGTCCCGAGAGTATGCAGGCCTCTCAAGATATGACTCTAGCTAAGGTAGGAGACTTTGGCTCCTGGCCAAGGATAGGATTCTTGATATTACTTACTGTAGCGCCACCGCCCATGACGACAAGCTGGTTATGTTCGGCCAAATATACCGAAGCGCCAACCAAAAGGGGCCTAGGTACACCCGGGAGTCTTTCAGAACTGGTCAAAGAACAGCGCGAACGGATCATAAGCCTTGGATCTGAGATGCTAATATTAAGAATCTCGTTGGCTCGAGGTACGATCCCATCATGCTGAATACCACCCACAACGGCAATACTCTCGTCTTCGAGGAGAAGGGCAGAAGCACCGAATCGACAGACTAGAAGCTCGGTATCTGTAGAGCATAATATAGGTTCAAACGAGATCGTCGGCGTACCATCTGCTGGCATTTGGAGACTCCACCGAAGAAACTGACGTGCGACGGTCCCATCCTTCAGTAACCCACCAGCTAGAATACCATTGAACTGTACGGTAGGGCCCGTGGAGCCGTCGCCGACGACATGGTGCCGCTTGAAGCTAACAAGCATGACCCCGAAAACCGGCTTATACAGTGACCCTAATATCTTGCACTCTATCCAACCGAAGCCGGGTTTGTATACGAGGCAACCGGAGAAGACGGTCGAGGAATCGCATCTTCCTCCTATTAAAAGTGACATGTTGGATCGCCCTAGCTGCGCTACACTATGTCGGTATAGTGGCACCGGGAGATCACTTGTAGACGACCACTTGTTTTGTTCCATACTGAAATGCCAGCAGTCTCGCAGAGCTGTCGTTGGGGACGTCCTTCCACCTACGAGAAGGCTCCCGAGATAACCTAGGTCTGCGATAGTGTGGCAGACTCGACTGCTAGGCCCGACAGGATTCACTTTTATTGTCGCAGCTGGTGAATCGAAAGAATGTAGGTCGCATGACTTGAGGCGGTTGTTTGTCCCTAGCCCAAAAGTGTTGGCAAATACTTGTTCGCCTAGTTCATCTCGCAGTTGCACCACCGCTCCGAATCGTCTCTTCCCGTGAATCCCCGAATAAGCATTGAAGCGAAGCTGCGGGGATATTTGCTGAGAAGAACAATCGACAACGGCGATATCATTATTGCCACTGGATTCAGTACCAACAGCGAAATTTCTCGCGATAACTACGCAATAGTGACTTGCGAAGAGGGCAAACTCTTCCCATTCATCGAATGGCTCGACAAGGTCTAATTCTTGTCTTTCGGAGGCCGAAATCCATTCTTCGCTAGTCCATATCTGCCACAGGCTGAACGCGTTTACATGCGACCAACCCAAGCGAGAAAAACGGTGATGCTGGGCTTCGAGGTGAGGATATTCAAAAACTGATTTCAAGGGTGTCTTGAGCTTCTCAAAGTGGCTCAACATTGTTTTTGCGAAGGGATGGTCTGGGCCGTCAGGAAGAATTTGCTCAAGAAGGCAAAATTCGGCTGGAAAGTATCATCAGAATCTATTACAGTCCGGTCAAAGTGCGTGCTAATGGCTCGACCACATACCTTGACTAAGCGAGCTTGCCCATTTAATGACGCCATCAGCGCCTAGAGTCTACTCAGGGGTGAGAGGTCAGAGACTCGTAATCATTGATTTTCAAAGTAATTTTAAAACATGGTAAGAACATATATGAATGAACAGATTATAAGAAAATAAAATATACTTTAAGATATAGACGTGACGAAAGGGGGAAGACGTGGCTGTAGAAGTCTTACCTCCATGTAGGTGATAGAAACTTCAGCGACAAACATGAAAATGCAGTCAGAGGGATCCATATTCAGACATATAGACAAGGCCTTTTCTATATCGGCGGTTTTGCGTAGGTCACAACCAATTTGGGAATACATATCGCTCTTAAGCAGGACGTGTTCACCAGCGTTTGCATCTAAGGGCTCAAAGACAGAGCTGAGCTCCGGAGTATTTAAGACGATAGCACGCTTCTTGGACATGAGATCAGGGAAATCTATGTCAATGAATTTGACACCTTGACAGGCGTTGGGGTATCTAGTCATGCATTGCCATGGTAGCACATCACTAAGCATCCGGTCAGAGTCAGAAGGTATGTAATATATATAACACTAAATAGACAACGGTGGTATATATTTATATGTATATAATAGTGTAGTACACGGGAGAGAGAACAGAATGAGAGGCAATGAGAGGCACTCACCTCCCACAACCTAGGTTGACAATAACTTTGGTCTTATTGGTATTGCTGGGTCTCTGGAGAAAACGACGCACGGCAACGTCAATGACGTGCAGCCTCAGGTGGTAACCTCTATTGATGAGAGGTGCACGACGCTGAAATTTCTTGACAAAGTATCGGAAGTAGTGAGGCTCGTCCGGGTAGTATATGCGCTCTACACTTCGCTTAGACACGATGCTGCTACTGTTAGTCTGCATGACCAGTTCATCTTGAGCCCTCTCCTTTGCAGAGCGAGCTACGACCTGTCGAGGTTTGACGACAGACGATGGTATATGCATCTTGTCGCCTTGACTAGTAGACGGAAGAAATGATCTTGTGTCCATTCCAAAAGTATACCACCGATGATAATGAGTGAGTCGGTGGATATTAAGAGAGGGATGGAATGGGTCTAGTAAGTCGATATAAAGAAGAAAAGAAAAAAAAACGATATAAAAAATATTGTAGCGGAACTATTGGTCACTACCATGTAAGTGAGGTAGGTACACATTCATGATACCCTACGGTAGTGGCTGCCTTACATGTAGCTTAATAAGTACTACCTACCTACCTACGCGCCTATAATAAGTTCTATCTTAGGTACCTTGGGTAGTAGTGTATTATCTACCACTACAATATCTTTTTATTCTCATGTCATGAACTAGTGGTCATTGCTTAAGCTTCCATAGTAGAAGCTAGGTACCTAAATAGGTACCTACCTCGGTACCCAGCAAGCATATAATGTACCTGGTACCTGGTTCTGCCTAGTGTACCAACCTACCCCACCTCAATGTAGATAGATACCTCTCTGGGTAGGAGGCAGGTAGGCCTACTTGTGCCTTGTGACGAAAGCCGACTTATCTACCTACCCTATCTACCTCTCTCAAGTCCTTCACCTTCACCTCACCTTCATCCAGCCAGCCAGCCACCTCACATTCCTCTCGATAGCCCTTTCATTCTCACAATATTTCTTAATGATAGCCCGCCCATAGCCTCTAGCCTCTCCGCCAGATACCCAAAGCAACCTGCTTTACAAATGCGCCGCTGTTGAAATCCTCCCCATTTGGCTTCCGACAGCGGCAAGACGCAAACACCAGGCATCATATATTGCTTATATCGTTACCATATAACTTTCTAGTCAAATATCCTAGCGCGCAAACTTCGTCGCCCACGCCCACATATTCTGCCATACTCGGTATAACGTTTCCCGGAGTGGCTATTATTCATCTATTTACTCATAGCGACGGACAGACATAGCGCAAACATGACCAACACAACGCTCAATTTCATCACCTTCAACCAGGACCATAGCTGTTTAGCTGTCGGTATGTTCATCCCATTTTTCTACTCCCTAACCCCCTTCTCCCTCTATTCCTTCGTCTCTCCGATACACACGATTCCTTCTTTCTCTCTAGCTAATAACTTCTCTCATAAAAGGCACCTCAAAGGGCTTTCGCATCTACCACACCGACCCGTTTTCCAAGATATTCAGTAGTAACGATGGCAACATCTCCATCATCGAGATGCTTTTCTCGACCTCTCTCGTCGCCCTCATTCTTTCCCCCCGCCACCTAATCATCCAGAATACCAAGCGCGGTTCTGTTATTTGCGAGCTGAGCTTCCCCTCCGCCGTCCTCGCCGTCCGCTTGAATCGCAAACGCCTCTGTGTTGTTCTCGAGGACAGCATATACCTCTACGACATCGCCAACATGTCCCTCTTACAGCGAATCGACACATCGCCCAACCCGGGAGCCATATGCGCCCTTTCACCCTCCTCGGAAAACTGCTATTTTGCATATCCCCTCCCGAAGCCCCGTGATGACTCCGGAGACAAGCGCCCACGCCATGCTCCTCCCGCGTCGCTGAGTTATGCACCAGTAACGTCCGGTGATGTCCTCATTTATAATACTCTGACGCTCAAGGTCGTCAACGTTGTCGAGGCACACCGTTCACCCTTGTCGTGTATCGCACTGAATAATGACGGCACTTTATTGGCTACGGCGAGTGAGACTGGGACTATCATCCGAGTTTTCTCGGTACCCAAGGGCGAGAAGCTCTATCAATTCCGCCGCGGTACCTACCCGAGTACCATCTACAGCATGTCTTTCAACATGGCCAGCTCCCTTCTTTGTGTCTCGTCGACGTCTGATACCATCCACATTTTCCGCCTTCAGCAACCCGGCCCGAGCAGCAACGCCACATCGGAAGCCCAGGCACCCGGGTCCCCCCGTGCCGATCGGTGGTCGCGGAGCCTCAGTTACGACAGTGGCAATGATTCCCCTCATAGCGCTCAAGGCTCCCCTCATAGTGAGAGCACCGACTTGGGCACCCCTACGGCGACCAATAGCTCATCCAACAATAGAAGACCTAGTGGGTCTTTCAGTAGCATACTACGTCGGTCCTCGCAGATTATGGGTCGCAGTGTGGCAGGGGTGATGGGTAATTACCTGCCACAGACAGTTACCGAGATGTGGGAGCCCTTACGTGATTTCGCTTACATCAAGATCCCGAAAAGCGCGGTAACGGGACGCCAAGGCACGATACTTACCAATCAGCAATTGCGTAGTGTTGTGGCTATGAGCAGCAGCAGTCCCCAAGTCATGGTGGTAACAAGTGATGGTGAATTTTACGTTTTCAACATAGATATGAAGCATGGCGGTGAAGGTTACTTGGTCAAGCGGTTCTCGTAAGTCTTCATAGGTCATCGCTTTCTCTCTAAACTGAGCTAACTCTCATGACAGGGTTCTTGATAGTGACGATAGCCTCGATGCTTCTAATGCTGGTCAGCTTACGGTCTTCGAGGCCCCCCGTTCGCCGTATCCATAAGAGTCGATATGGCTGGCTCCTCGGTGCAGTCACCGTGAGGGCAGGGGGGGTATAGGGGTGAGGAAAGCAGTGCATAGCTAAAGGCGTTCTGCGTAATAACTCGGAAGGAATTCGAGCGCTTTTGCTCCTTTCGTCCCTTTGTATTTCTGTATCCAAAACATCCTTACCATCTCGAGAAGTGGATTCGAGGCATTCTTGGGCAATTTGAGGCGGGTCTGAAAGCATTAGCGTTGGGCGTTCTACGGTATATCTTTGGTGTGGCCTGAGGTGCCTTTTTTTTTTTCTCTTCTGTTTTGGGTCGGCAAGATTCCTCTTTAATTTTACATCGACTACCTGCTTACCTACAATCTAAGGGTGGGGCACTAATAATAAACATGTAGCGATTTACTAAAAGTTTGAGCTTGGGGCCGACACGTACTATGTGTACCATGATTCTAGTCTTCAACTCTATCGCGTGGGCTCCAAGATTAGGTTGAGCTGTCGCTTGGTGTGTAACATGTGACCATCATATCACCTCGGCGCGCACAAGACACGCTTGTATCGATAACATCAGCGCTCCTGTCTTTCCCGTTGCGTGGAGGAGTTTAATTAGGCGTAGGCCGAGAAGCCTAATTCATCATTTGAATTTGCCCCCATAACGGAAAATACTGCAAGAGGTCGGGATTCAGGGAGGGAAAGTTGCCCTGTGCTGAATTATAAGCAAGCTATCTATTCAGTCCTTCGTCTGTCACACATCGGATCAAGCAAGTCATTTTGTGCGCTGGGTTCCCAAATCCGAAGAAGAAAAAACAGACATAAAACAATAACGCATACCACAAGCAGATTGACACCCCAAGCAGATTGACACTTTTTCTGGAGGTACCCTGTAAGCCAATTTTCTATGCAGGAGTACTTACTCCACCTTTTAATAACTCCGCGAAAAAAACATCGTACAACAAAATAATTGGTACTATTAGATTCGTAATAAAATAGCGAATCTAATGGTATTTTCTTTTATTTTCTAGCTATTTTATTTAAGGCACTATTGAAAACCACGCTAAAATAATCCTTGCAAATTCGTTTTTTGAAGCTATACGCCCAAATAAAATAGCTAGAAAATAAAAGAAAATACCATTGGATTCGCTATTTCATTGCGAATCTAATGGTACCAATTATTTTTTTGTACAATGTTTTTTTTTTTTTTTTTCTCTCGCGGAGTTATAATGTGCGCACGGACGTTTTTTGTATGGAAAAAAAAGTTCAATCCGCTTGTGGTATGCGTTAACCTAAATTTCCGCGTGCAAAATAAAACACCGGCTCCCAGCCCTGCCCTTAAAAAAACCAAATCAAGACCAAACATGAATGAATCAGACAAAAGAGTCTCTGGCTCATCGAACCCGACGCTGCTGGTAACTATTTGTTGGGTATCTCATGGCCGTTTGTCAAAGTGAATGTTGCAGCGCAGCGCAAAAAAAAAAACCCAAAAAAGGAATCATCCATCATTCCCCGTATTCCTGGTATCGTCGTGTTCATGCCCATGCTCATGTTCATGTTCATGTTTCTCTGCTTCGTCTCCGTCTCGTACTTTTGTCTTGTGGTATGCGCGTGCACGATGACAAAAACAACCATAGTATGTTCATCCTATTGCCAAATCCCTCCCTCTCTTAGGGAAGAGAGTGATTGAGCTTAACTCATGTATGCCGGCTGCCTAACCTGGTTTTTTCTTCTCTTATCACGGAGAAGAATAAACAAGGCTACAGCGAGAGCCGCGATCTCTTAGTGCAGACGAGGCCTCTCACCCTCGACTGGGAGATCCTAGGTACGTAGATGCTAGCCCGGGTGCATTATGTGTGCCTTGTCCAAGCAAACATATCCCACGACGCCAATTCTCCCAAGTCGCCAGTAGCCGGCTCGTGGCCATATACCCCCCGCCCCAGCATGCTCGTAGATGGACTATCTGGCGTAGGGTCGGTTCATGAGAGCGATCTCTCTCGAAATCTCACCCCATTCGAGCTCGCGGCCTACCCTCTCGAGTTCAGACGTGGGACTGTCCCGTTGGCGTGTCACCTTAAGAAGCTCTTCCCATTTGAGTAGTTCATAAGCAAAGCGCAGGTGCGGCTGAATGATGACGTTCAGTCGCCGGGCTCGCACGAAGCAATAGGCCCGCGGGAATGACATGTTGAGTGATCGCATGACTTCCGCGATACAGATGGTCGCGCTACGGGAGACGCCCACTCTACAGTGGACCAAGGTAGCCGTGCCGTTCCGACGTCCGCGGTCTATTTTAGTTGGCCTCACGTCAGCATTTTTTTGGATCCCACCAGGCCTCGAAAGGAGGTTTTTTTTCACTTACTGATAAACTCTAGACACCTTTCAAACTCGTCGGTCAATGGGTCTATGCCGTTGTCTTGAACGCCTTGGATCACCAGGACATTATCTGCTCCCCATTCCTCTAACTCGCCCTCCCTCCACATGGCTGTCTCGCCGACGCTGAGGATCTGGGTAATACTTAGAGCTTTTAATAAGTCGGGGTTGTTGGCATGACCGAGATTGCCTAGGTACATGTAATCCAAAACCCGACTCGGTAAAGAGCCGTCCAGTGACGCAAACCATTTGGGTTCATTCTGCACCATGGCGGTAATCTCGGATAGATCCTTGTCTATGCAGACTGGCGACTCACGAAGCAAACGAGGCGCGAGCGAGGTAAGCAGGGATACATCGGTAGGATAGGCAAAGAAATTGCGTTTCATAACGGTATGTAGGTCGAGCCAAGCGTCTGCCACCGGTCGCCCGGTACTGTAACTGAAATAAGCGATGGCTAGCATGGTCGATTCCGTATAACCGTCGGCACAGTGGATGAGGATTTTACGAGGCCGAAGGTCGTCCCTTCTTAAGCCAGAGCACGTATCCGACATATGATAGTCACCATCAGTATCTGTGTTTGCCGGTAGTGTACCGTGGGCGAGATGCCAAATCCAATGACAGGTATCCAGTATACCGTCGGCCTCGGCATGCGACCATGTCGGGGCGGAAATGCTCCCGGATGATGGGAAGTCCAAGTCACGATATTTGGCCCCCTTTTGGGATTTCTCAGCAATAGCTCGCAGCGCCCCCGGATTCAGTCGGCCTAGGTCACTGCACTCAATCATAACGTCGTATTGCTTTTCCTCTTCACTACCGGGCTCCGGCGTGGGCCCTAGCCATACATTCTTAGATACTTCTGACGCCTTCGTCATGGTATACATCTCCCTTCTCTCTTGGTAGAAGAAATCTAGAACGGCGCCGGTCAGCATGCCGGATGAATTGACTGCGACAACCTCGCTGTACCTCTTCTCGAATTCGGCGAAGGGAACTACACAGATGAAGGTATTGTACTCGGGGAGCTTAGGCCCTTGAGTCCGATGCTTCTCACGCCACTTAGCCTGTGCCGAGGCAATCTTCCAGCCCACGTTCCGGACTAACTGGGCATCATCACCATAGACGATAATATCTGAGGTCACGGCGGTCTTGGCGGCCTGTATGTGGAAATTTCTCACGGAGAAGCCCTCCCTGGGGTCCATCTCTATGAATTCACCGTCTACGCTGGGCCGCATAAACTCCTGAGGAGAAATGGCCCCCTTGAGACGGGATTCGCAAAGGTTACCGTCCGCCTTGACGACGGTGAGACCGCGCAGGCAACAGGGTGTCTTCCGCAACGCCTTCTTCTTCCTCGCAATGAAAAAGGCTTGCTGCATGTGGTTGTTCGGATGTAAGCCGTGGAACCACGGAAAGACTAGGGACGGATCTGGTAAAGGTTGCTTGGCCGTGTGATGGATGGCAGAGGCTACATCGTCAGCATCGACCTCGAAAACCGAAATTGGACCCAGTTTCAACCGAGGTAACCGGTCGAGTGGGTATAGGACAGACGAGGGACGACGGCTATCGTGGCGGTGATTGTTGCTTTTGATGTTGCTATTGATAATGTTATGGTCATCGTCGTCCTCACGGCCAGGCGAGGGCGGGGGCGTGTTGGGTGTTTGCACGGGGGCCGGCCCAGTTGGACAAGCGGGAATGTGCTTGTTGGGGATGGGCACAGGACACGCCGTCGTCTGCTGGGTGTCAATGGTGGTTTCGAGGGTGATGGGAGACGTGAGGTCGACAATGTCGGCGGAAGAGCGGTGCGGAGGGATGGGTCGAGGTAGAGCAATTGTCGCCATTGTCCATCCAGCGGAACGAGATGAGGCCGATAGAAGATATATGTCTGTCCGTCGGGCCTAGATCGATAGCAAAGCTACTACCTACTGTGGTCGCCTCCTTGCTTGACACGAGTGGAAGAGAAATAACCGTATGCTTGTAGTGCTAGTAGTACTACAGACAGATGTGGTATCATGGAAACATGTGTGGGTGAACTTCAGACGAGACCGAGATGAAATCTTCAGCTCATCCAGCCTTGTTAATGTCGTGGTGATCATCTGCCAAATACTACTACGACTGCTGCTACTACCGTCTAGTAGTATGTATGTATGCACGTATGTATGCACCAGTGAGATAGATAGATAGACAGATAGAAGAGACTCCGTGGTCAAGTGGATATGTATGTAGGTATGTGTATGTAAAGGAAAGTATGTATGCCCGCTTTATGTATGTATCTTGGGACTCAATTTCAAGATCAGATAGACAGAGCATAAACTAGATATATATTAAGTCAAGGTAGGCAGTAGATAGGTGGATAAATAGTAGACGTACTATGTAAGGGCGAGGGAGAGGAAGCTAAGGTGGATTGCTCAAGTGGCCCTACACTAATGCCAAACTGCGGGGAAGATGGATCAGAGCGGAAGCATGGGTTGAGCGGTTGAGCGTGGGTGGAGTTGGCGACAGGGCACGACGTTGTCGAATGGGGCCGGTCGCTGTCAATGTTTTAACGGAGACGGAACGGAGACTAAGCTCGTGACAAGTGAGAAATGTGGGAATATAGCAGGGATTATGAGACTCTAGTGGCGACACTAGTCAATACAAGTCAATACACCTGAGCTGGCTGTTTCTATAGCCTCAGCGGAGGTAGATGCAGATCTGATACAGGCTTTTCTATACTGGCTACCGGGGTAGCTAAGAGGTGAGTGAGTAAGTGAGTAGGTATAGCTGCTCTTTTCCCCTTTGCATAAGCGAAATAAAGAAGCTAGCTCACTCTTTAGCCGAGGGGATGACTGGTCGACACGTACAAAGAGGGAGGAGTAGGTAGATGATATAGAGAGAGAGAGAGAGAAAAGGAAAAAAGAAAAAGGAAGAAAAAGAAAAAAAGAAAAAAAAAGAAGGGGGGAGCGGAAGAAGACAAACAAGTACATTTAGGTTGTTTACTATTACATTTGACCATATTATATCTACACTGCCTAGAAAGATAGTAGATGGGTGGGAGGAGTTCAGTAGCTACCCAAGTAACGATAGCCAAGGTAATAAAATAACACCAAATGAGAAAGAGAGGTATACAGAGCATGCAGATTATAACTACTATAGTCAGTCACAGTAGGTACCAGGGGTATAACTGTCGAGAGGGCGGGAGAAGCACGATGGTTGATTGGCAAAAGTGAGGTTGTAGCCTTATCACAACCCCCCTGTCAGAACGCCATGATGTGCCATAATACGCCATGATGGCCGCAGATAAGGAACGGGAGCTGACGTTGGATTGGACGGTTCTCGACTGCACCCTTAGTACGTACCATCTCATTATCCCACTATCCCACTATCCTGCCACCATTCTGTCACTATCCTGTTACTACTTGTACCTATCCAACTACTACTTGGGTAAGTATCCTCTGCACTGCCTATGCATGCGTCCCCGTCTTTTAAAGTGTTTCGTCGGACCAGTCAAGACCGGTCTGAGACCTAAACAAGATCAAGGGAGCCAATGGGAGGCCCAATGAGGGGGCCGATGAGACATGATGGTGCATGTTGTGACTATATGCGATATATGCGTCGCGTCGTGGTGTAATTGGTGTAATCGGTAGTAGAGGCCTAGGCAAATGGTTGTTGTGGTACTACTAGTACTAGGTAGTATGTAGTATATGTATGCAGAGTTGTATGCAGCCGTACCAGGTGCTACGTGGAAGATGGAAAGAGGGGTCGGTTAAGGGTTGAGAGAAGAGGTCTTGGGTTGAGAGAAGCTGGGTTGCGACCTTGAGGACCCCTTCATTTCCAATTGACCCTGTTCCTGAGATTCCGACTTGAAATCTGCTGCCGCCGCCGAGTATAACACTATACAAAAACCTACTATGTAAAGTAGTGCCATGGCGTGAGCGACCGTGCGAGCATTGGCAGCTAACCCCCCCTGATAAGCAAGATCTACCGTCGATGAATTCGTCCAAAGACTTGTTGTCTAATCAATTGAAGATGGGCTGGTTTAAATATAGATTCCAAAACAGCACTTACATATAGACATGGGCAGGTATGTGCGAATACCTGGTAGTGAGTGTATGTCCGTGGTGTACCATGTAGCGTGCAACATGGCAATTGTCGAATGAAACTGACACGACCGACAGGACCAGACAGTAATATACTTACACGTGTAGATACCGCGCGCCGTCTACATCTACACATATAATCAAGCAGGGATTAATTAAGGTACGTTTAGTACCAAACCTACTTAGACATGTAAAATATTAGGTATACGTAAACTTGTTCATACATTATCATGGATCTAAGTTAGAGAGACGTGAGATATCTACAGTAAGGTGCCATAGCAAGGTATCATAGTAAGGTAGCGTAGGTGTAAGTGTGAGGTGTCGTTTGCAATGATACCTATATCGCCAATCAATTGAAACGATGACTACGAGTACACTACGTAGAACTAGTGTAAACAGCAGAATCCATTTTGACTTGGGTATTTTGAGACTTGGGATTATCTCATCCAAACCAAACCAAACCATACCGAGATTGGAATGGTGGGAATTGTGGGCTCAACACGCGTCATAGGTACCTTACCTGGGTCGTACCGTACCTCTCCTCTGATTCACAGGCAACCACGTCATCAACCAAACAAGCTCTACTACACTAAGTACCAAAATCTTAAACAAGATACACTAGGTTACTAACATCAATGGTAGATATGTACCATCCTAGCGTGCGATCCGGCACAATCTATCCCTTTCTATCCGCCTCTGTCTCTCCTCGTCGGCAAGACTCATTCAACATATCAACAACACGTATGCTACCTGTGAGACAATCCAAAATATAGTGCCAAACCATGTCCAACATCATCGTCACCTTCATCATCACCGCCCATCAACCCCTGTTCTTGTTGTCGCCTTCACAACAACTTCCACCCTGACCGACGACAACCTGATCGCCCTTGTAACCCCCCTCGTAATATAATATACCTACGCAAAGGTACCTAAGCAAAGGTACATACTTACCCAAGGTAGCAATGTCTTCGTCCACCGTCGCCGGCTTCTCCTATCTCGACCCCCCACGGCCTCACAACTTTGGCCCGAGGTGTCGCCTTGCTCCCGTTAGAAATCCCTTCTCCACCGATTCTGCCACCGCCCAAGACGCCCCTCCTCCCATAGCAGCACAATTCTTCTACTCCTCGCCTGTTCCCATCGACGATCCTCTCTCTGCCATCGCAGCCACCCATGACCCCAGGTCTCAGCGAGCTGCCCTGCAGCCCTTCTCGCCTGGAGACAACAATGCTCTGGAAGCCGCATGGCTCGGTCTCGCTGCCGACCAGTATTCCAGAAACCACGACCACGCCCGTCGTCAGCGAAGCCCGAGCCCTTCTTTAGCAAGAGAGAACGCCGCCAAGCTAGCTGCTATTACCCGCGATCTCGCCGAGAAGCATGCCGAGAGGCACGCACGCGAGGGCTCTAAACGAGACTCCATGACACCCTTCGATGGAACCGCACAAGTATTAGATGATGATGATGTTCCTCTTTGCTGCCCCGACCTTCTAGTCGACGTCCGTCTCGCTTTGCGCAACTCTTTTTGTGTGGTTGCCAGGAGGAGACAACGCGTGCTAGATCCAAAGGCTATTGCCCAGATTGTCATGTCAGAAATGCAGGCTATGCGAGCCGAATCACTTGCTAGTATTGCAGAACAATGTGGGAGGTCTGCCACCGTCACATCTACATCGTTGAGTGCTCTGGTCAGCGAACGCATCGGGTCGAAGCATGGGTCGAAGCCTGGGTCCTTAGGGTCGGTCAATGATGCATCTGGCCCCTCGAGCCTTGAGGAATCCAGGGGTGCAACAGTACAGTCACAAACTATAGGCTCTCCCCAGCTCGACCGCAAGCCGATTATCACTAGTCCTGCCAAGTCGTCGCTTGCAGACGATGGAATTTCAGGAAAGCCCTTTATCCGAGTTGGGACGCCAGAGACTACCATTTTATCCCAGTCACCGTCTCTTTCCAAGACAGTCCCGTTACCCTCGACACCGACGCAACCCGAGGAACAGAGGGCTAGATTGCCATCACCTGAGAGGGTACAACCCTCCCGGTTAAAAGACAACCAAGCTGGAAAGAACTCTGTTGATGTGGTAGTTGGTGTATCTAGACTACGTATGTGAAAACCGAAGCCACTAGTCCGGCCCACCATCCCCTCGCTTGTCACCTATCTTCACCTCATCTTCTATTCACCATTCTACAGATACTGACTGACATGGCGACGTAGACGAGGTAGCTTTACCAGCATTACAGATGAAACCCATCTATTGGTCCCCAGTAAATGACATTGCTACCGTGCTTCGGGCCACATGGTTCTATCGGTTAGCAAATCAGAGCCCCCTTCCATTAGGCGCGTCGCTAACTCCGCCTAGGGACGATATGAGACCTATTGACCCTAGTGTCGCTAACCAGCTCGAAGCAGGTTATAGAGAATTGAAGCCACATACCGAAACATGGAATGATGAACTCAGATGTGCCATTGAAGTCGGCCCATTGGGGGAAGAAAAGGTCTCACACCCGCTCTGGCCAAAAACGCCAGACTCGCCCAGTAAAAAGAGTGATGACATGATAGACCCTCTCCTGTCTAGTGACCCGCTTTGTGCCGCTCGCTGCTTTCACGGTGAGGCAGCGGCCGAGGGCACTCTCACTCCAAGTGCAAATGAAGATAACTCTTCACCGCTTCAGACTCAAAAGAAGTTTGAGCAGTATCATGTCATTTATAAAGACGAGAAGAATGCTTTTCTCTTAAAACCAAGTCTCAAACCCTCAGCTTACTATGGCCGTCGACCCGTAGCAAAGATCGTTAGAGGTATGACCATAGGTATTCCCGTAGTTCGAGGGTTCGATTATGAGATGTGGAAGAGTAAGCATCAGAAGACCAGGACCCGCCAGCAGACTGTCCCGCAGGGACAACTGTTTCCCAGCATCTCCAACGGCGATAACTGCAATGAAACTTGCTTGGCCTGTAAAGCCGAAAAGGACCGCAGCCAAGTTACTGAGTAAGATTTCGAGCTCTTCTTTCCCCTTTCAGCAGAACCCAGGCATTAGAGGTGTTTGATCTACAGCTTTCTATCCCAATCTAGTTCCCCGCCTACTGCTCAACCTTCAAGTCTTGATCATAAATAGTGATAGCTGACCCTCGATTTCCTATAGCCTCGTCCTAGTCGTTCATGGAATTGGGCAGAAGCTTGCAGAACGAGTGGAGAATTACCACTTCACCCACGCTATCAATGCATTCCGGCGAGCCATGAACATCGAATTGAACAACGATGCCGTTCGGGCCGTTCTCCGCGACGGGCAAAACGGTATCATGGTTCTTCCCATCAACTGGCGGCAGGACCTCTCCTTCGAGGATGGAGGCCCTATGAGAGAAGAAGATAAGGCCCATTACGCCGTGGAAGCCTTTGGCTTGAAAGACATAGAACCCAAGACAATTCCAGCTGTGCGTAGCATGATATCGGATGTCATGTTCGATATTCCTTTTTACATGTCGCAACATAAACCCAAGATGGTTGCTGCGATGGTGAAAGAAGCAAATCGCGTTTATAGACTATGGTGTCGAAATAATCCCGGGTTCTCGGAGAGAGGACGGGTTCATTTGATTGGTCACTCCTTGGGCACGGTGATGTCGGTTGAGGTTTTGTCGAGACAGCCGACCTCTATTTCCAGTTTGCAGCCCGCCAAGCCGCTCCAGACACAATTCTTCGAGTTCGACACGAAAAACCTGTTTCTTCTTGGTAGTCCAGTGGCATTTTTCCTGTTGCTAGAAAGGGGCGCTTTGCTGCCGAGACGGGGGCGGGTCAAACCCGGAGCCGATGTAGCCGACGTTAAGTCGAGCGATGTGGTGGGCGACGCAGGCAGGTTTGGCTGCCTAGCTGTCGACAATATCTACAACATCCTAGCTCGCGAAGATCCGGTTGGGTATTTATTAAACGGTACAATCGACCCCATGTTCGCATCTAGCCTAAAAACAGCATACGTACCAAGCGCATCGCCGTCATTCTTACAATCAGTAGAAGGTGCCGTGCGCGGACTTGTGCCGGGCGCCTCACCCACCCCTACAAGTGCTTCGAATCCGGCCTTAGTCAAACCATCGGTTATCCGTCTCCCGTCGCAACTCGAACTTGAGGTTCATGACTTTACGCGCGAGGAGATAGCCGAGAGGAAGGCGCTTCTCCTCAACGACAACGGGCAGGTAGACTACTTCCTAAGATCAGGCAGTGGACCTCTGGAACTACAGTATCTGAATATGCTCAGTGCTCACACGAGTTATTGGGTAAATCAGGATCTTATCCGCATGTTGTGCCAGGAGATTGGACGTAAGCCTGGTAAGGAAAATACATTGCCTGCGCTGAGGGCCGTGAAAGCTACGAAGCGAGGCTTTGCGTCCTCGACTTAATCTATCATTGGGTTGGATGTTGTGGTCCGTTTTCTCGGATTTTTAGGCGTTATAGATATAGGTTTGATCACTTTTCTCACGTACATAGACAGCGAATACCCCACATTGCGAATATATATGTCATTTTTCACACGCACGTATGAAATTTGGTTACTTGAGCTGGGTCAACTTCTTCGTGAGTGTGTGTTTGACATCTCCTGTCTGGGCGACTCTTTAGAGGTTGATATGTTATGAACATGACTGCGATCTGTCAATCATATCCTCTCGTGCAGAGTGCTAAGTACTGAAGTGAGTCATCGACCCATACACAGGATGGATATCCCGATTGTCACGCATTTAGAGATAGGCCATTTCCTACATTTCCACATGGGGAATCAATTGATCAAGGCGCAGTAGTGTGAATAAATCAAGGAATTCGTGAATTGAGTGATGTCTGACTATGTTGCCTTCGTTCCATTTTCCGTGGGATAACACCATATATACATACATTCCTCTTTCTTCCAGCCCTACTTATTCTTATTGACTGCATCCACACAATCTCACTTCATTATATAGTCATCGTATAGCACACCTTCTAACACAAAGAAGCTATTTTGTATACATGACGAGCAGAAACGACCAGCCATGGCCCAGGCCCCTTACGTAGCATGACGTGTATTCGTTACGCCCCCGTGCCTTTGTTCATAATATGAGGACATGAATTATTACTCACGGAATCGCCTAACGAGTCTCGGTATATCCAGATGGGAGTAAGGGGTTTGTAAAATCATCCATTACCGTCCCGTATAATCTTGTACCGGAGTCTACACTCGTTCGAGTTAACCTTGGACATTGGATCAATGATACCTTCCAGTGTGTCACTCGCATCTCGCGTCCCTAATAGTCGATAATAGCACGAGACAAAGCTGACCGCTACTGCTTACAATAGCGTGTTGTAGCTATTGACAATCGCGAGCCTCAAGTGGCTACGCCCATATGGTGGCGTTCCTCCGCCCAAATTCAGACTCTCCGAAAATAAAGCGCGAGCGTGTGTTGTCTACACATACAGTTACATCCCGCCCCAGCGAGTCGAGCCAGCCACATGAATGCGACATGGGGGTTAATTGGCGCAGTGGTCTCAACGGCCGAAGGAGGAGCCGTAGGATCTCGTTGAGTGACCAACTACCTTATGCATAGGGTTATGGATGTGGTTACACCAAGGCCCTAAACTCCTTCGTTGGCTAGTCATTGCACTCAAGGGAATAGCCTCTACCATGTTGGATGCACCACATCAATCAATAATCTCATGATTATTCGGTTTGTTGTCCCTGCTATGGATCTCGACGAGAGAGTGTGTGGGTGCGGCACCGCCACCTTGGTCATTCAGGATGGAATAGTATGAGAAAAAACTTCTTCCAATGATCGATAGTTATGGCCTCACTTGTCAGCAAGTCCAAACAATGCACTGGACTTCTTTTTTCCTCTATGTAACATGGAAAAAAGGCCTTGTCACGATCATGAGTTCTTTCCTGCGGTCAGCAAGGATGCCTCAAAGGCATTCGAATATCTAGTGAGCACCTCGCAATTTATTGCAGAGTTAACTCCGGCTATTAAATACCCGGATACAATGATTTCTAACTCGCGGAGTCTCCGGGGAAATGGGAATAAAGAACTACTCAATATCGCTCGTTTCATTGGTGTCCTAGCCATGCGTAGGTCGACCGACATATAGCATCGCGATACTGCCGCCCGCAATAAAGGAATAGTCCTACATAAAGTATATTGGCTAGTCACTGAGAGAGTTCATAGCCCCCCTGCGCAGCAACGTATTCCACGAAAACCCCGTACGGTTAGCTATTCTGAGCATAGTAGTCCATCTCAACCTAGATCTACACTTTCTGCAGACGGTAAATCATGTTGTAGGTCTCCTCATCCAGACAATTGGTTTAGACATCATGGCACTTGTTTCTTGGGAACAAAAAAAGCGTTTTACATGTTGTTGGTAGAAATTACATGTTGGGGGTTTCTAGGGGTTTCGCGCAACAACACATGTACATGAGAGATCCTACCCTCCCTTCTGCAACTAGATCCTGACATGTAGTTTCTGGAGCTCTTTGTAACCCCCTTTGACCCGGATTTTGCCTAACTGGTGGGCTTTTTCCTCCTGCAGCCTCGGCGAGCTCCTGGGATGGCCGCTACCCCGACCGTCTAGTTATTGAGTGAAGAGGCTTGGAGCAGCGAGTTAGGCGGCCTTTGCTGCTATTCAATCGCCTAGCTCCATGCCTCGAGTGGGCTGGCTTCCTTGAGAATCTTTGATCCATTATATGATCACGGATATTTCGGTCAATGATGAGGATGGGGGCTCTAAGACTCAACACAGCCACGAGCTGGATGCTCCCGTTGGCACTACGCAAATAGTTGCAAGGTAATGAGTTTGGGACTTTTGTTAATTCATGTTGGTTCTCATGATGGAGGTGCATGATATATTCCCCTGACAAAGTAATTGTTAGGTTGCTTGTTTCAATAACCACGTTTTAGTTTGGCCTCGACGATCCCCGACGAGGATCTATAGCAAAATACCACGCTATAGTGCTTACGTACTGTACAGTTGATCTCAAATCAGTATTTACCGTCCCCGTTGGTGGGTTTAGTTGGGTTCTCATTTGTCTGTGCCGCTCTTGTACGCTGGTTAGGGCGGTTCGTGGGCCCCCTTAGGTCGGTGAGGCACAGCCAGCGTAGGAGGAGCTTTCGCCTTACCCTTTTTTGCTTTTTGTCTTACGAATGCCGTGTTCTAATATGACCTCTGCGGCTCATCTGCCGGAAAATGATATTTTCGGGAATCATCTTGTTAATTAGAGTCATATGTTTGGTGTTATCCTGGACGGATGTTTATTTACGTCAAATGCGAGTAAGGATAGGGGGTAGGGCTAGGCGAATGCATGTTCGACTAAGCTAGTTCAATTCCCAAGCTAAACGCCGATGCTGTGCATCTTAGTCACAGCAAGTACCCTATATGTTTTCCCTTTGTACCTCGTAAGTACAAGTCGTGGGAGGCTATTTATGGTTGGCTTGACAGAGTGGGTTGTACGCAATGTACTGTACGATCCCACCGGCCGGCGGGAATCCAGTATTAATAAGGCTTCTGCCAACCACTGTCCACTTTTAAGACGGCCAAGAACGCATCTAGCCCTCGACAGATTCCCATTTCGTCATATCTTATTCAACCGGGACTCGGCCTACCCTGTTCGCCGGCGACAACACACGTGCTAGGGCTGTTCCAGAATCCAACCAAGAGGCTTGCCTACCCACCCACCCTCCATCCCATATCTTCATCCCACGAGACATGACAGGTGATGGAATACCACCCCGTTTTATGTACAGGGTTGTATAACTGGTCAATCAACTTGTCGCCTTGGAGACACACCCCGGGGGTGGTGATCCTCTTGGAGGGAGACATGTAGCTACCTAGTATAGGCGCTTGGTAGAGCCCTTGATTGCCGGGACTGCCTTTGGCCATTAATCAAGGATCGACCGAATCCTAGAAGAGAAAAGGGACAACGCAGATAAAACAACCGTATTCAGTCATAGTTGACTGTCTAAGTAGGGGCCCTACTCCTTACCCGTGGTTAACCATATGAAAGCGGACTCCTGTTCTCCCGGGTAGTGCATGGCTTCGGATCCAGGTTCCATTCCCCTTACTAACGGTAGTAAGTAGAGGCTCCTATGATGCTATGGAATTTTTCTGTGCTACTCAGGGTCATCAGCTGTACATAGCTATTGATGTCGTACGTAGAACAGAGCTGGTGTAAGTGGCGGTGTTCCCTAGAATGTCCCTAAAAGAAGGAGGATTTAAATATATACACGTATTGTTCTGGCTGCCTATTCGCGAAGCAATCTGTCTAAGTGTTCCTTTGCTATTTCGTCAGTAATTAGATCAAGGCGGTAACTCAAGCTGATGGCAAAAAAGATTTCATTCATCTGGCGATATACATCTACCCCTTTTCTTCGAAGTTAGGATGGAAATTTTTCCCCTTGAACTTTTTTTTCGAGAGGGGAAGGGGGGTAATGGTTACATTGAGACATACATATTCACAACAAAGATGCATAGTGGTCGTGGATCATGTATGTACGATAGATAGGCATTACTCATGTGCGTCATGCGGTTCGGTACAACGCCTTTTTCTGCCCTGCGCCGCTGAGATGCATCATTTGGTAATAGTTTATGCGAGAATGGCCTACCGCCCACGAAGCTTAATTTGTTGTATCGTTTGTGTTCTTGTCCACACCACTGGCGAGAGTAGATACTGAAACGAGGCTATGCTTTCTATTGTAGTACACAGCATTCATTTGCATCTCTCTACGTGTCCAATTCGTTCTAATAGCACCTCCTCTCGCACCATGGCTCCTAAATCAAGCTGTTGGCTTAGATGGCGCTTTGGCTGAGGCGCCTTCCTTGGTGTGGCGGGGAAGATAGCGTAGAATTTCTCTGAGGCGTACCGTACATAAGCCGCTTCATCACCATGATCGGTAGCGTAAATGAGGAGAGAGACATTTGCATTATATTGTACAATAGGCGTGTAACCGGGGCGTGAGCGTCTTCACTATGCTCTTACCATAACTCGGCTGATATAGATATGTACATAGATATTAAAGAAGATTTGCCTCCAACGCGCAGAACATTTCTTCCGGTTAACGGTCAAGAGTGGTACTATAATACGTAACATCAACATTCGGTACTTCAACACTCACATGTACATTTCATTCTGCTAATTCGAACAACCTTCTAGAGAAGTCGGCTACTTGTAACCAACGGAGAATGAAAATACAAGAAACATGCATAACCCAAATATTCGGTTATGTTCCTTAGCAACATCCCGATCGGTTAGCAACTATCCACTCTGAAAACTCAGGAATTTTTTATGGGTTCTATCTACAGAGTTACGTGCGGGTATGTTGTACAGGCGACGCGTAAATTGCAGTCAGGCAAAATACTTTACAGTCTACTCATGCAGCACCTTACATGGCTGTGTCGAGCACGAACACACGTAGTAGTCAAGTCAACTACCAGAATAGATCGCCATAAACATATCCAATTCCATGGCGAGCTGTGAGTAGGAGTGAGGTGAGATGTGTGTAACGGCTAGTGGGAGAGGATGGGTCGTTTAGAGGGTTAAATCATTTAAATTTCTATGGCTCAGTAGGTGGCTGTTGAGCTATATTGAAACTGCTATTCTCGTATGGATGGTGCGAATATAGTAAGAGCCACACAATGTTCCGGTATGAAGGTGCAGTGTCGCACTCGTAAGCATTTCCTACTGAGTACCTAAGTAGAGGATTTTCCTGATCAAGTATCTTAATTACTGTAGCGAGCAATCAGCCCCAGACACGAGGTCCCGACCCGGGATCAATGCCGCCTTCGAAAAGAGGAAAAAACGTGGCAATGCTTTTTATAGCTCCCGTGTTTCAATGATCTGTGGTTAGGTATTTGGACCTCGCAGAAGGAGCCAAAGAGGAACTGACTGAGGGGGGCTGTCTGCCAGGTATCTAACACCTGTCACGGGCTTATGATGCGGAGTACTTACGGGGTAATTTGGAAAAGTTGAGCTTGTCATTCACTAGTGTAGTTTGAAAGGGTGGTGAAGAAAATAGATGAGATGAACGGAGTATGATTTTCGATCGCCTTTCCGGCAAAGGCGGCGATGAGAAAAACAGCTTATCCCGCCTTATAGCCGCGGGCAACATTTCATGTGGAGGTAGGTACGCAGTAGAAGCGACAATCTCTCGGGATAAGGTGATTCATTCATTCATCGATGGAACTTTTGTCAAGACAGGCAGCCAACCCGTGATCACGGCAGGGGAGCAGTTCGCTAAAGACCCATTATACTGAATCTCGACCTGGCTCGAGGTAGAAGGTCGTTCTTATCCGAACCGAGATTCCCAAAGTAGAGTACGAGACATTGCGACAGTTTTGGGTGGACATAGCGAAATTACCCGCGCGAAAAGTCGGGAAGTTGGGTGAAGAGGGATGTGAGGATCTTGTTGACGGAGGAGGCAGTGTGCATGAGCGGACATGGAGCGGGTCTGGCCTTTTCTCTCTTTCCTGGCTCTCGGCCTGATTGTGGGACAGCACTCGTGGACTTCTGATGTCTTTTTTTTCTTTTTTTTCCTGTCCTATTATTTTTTATCATCTATGGTTGCCTTATAACTCTCGCCATGTGCTGCCGTTAACCGGAGTTTTCGCGTTCTCTCTCTGTGTGTCGATTGTGTTGTGTGTTGGCTCTGTTTAAACTGCTAAGTTCACCGCAAGAGTCTCTGGAAATGAGGGTTTCAAAGACTCTGGTGTCACATTGATCAACGTGAGAGGGGCAAAAAGCGAATGGGGAGTCCTCTGGTTGGCTATTAAGCCTTAGAATGCGGAGAAAATCTAACAGAGTGTCGAATCAGCAATACTAGACGAGCGTGTGTTGAACATAAGTACCTAAATCTTAAGCTGACCGCTCTTCTTGGCTCGAAAGGTCGGCCAAAGGACTATTTTTCTATGGCTTCGACACGACAAAAGAGCGGCTTTCTACCAACCTGCGTACCCTGGTTAGCAAGCCTGGGGCATCGGGTCCCTTGCCATAGTATGCCCTGAACCACCTACACTACTGTATGAACCCCGAGAGCCTCTACATTAGTCCGCAACCAGGGGGCTGGGGACAGAATGGGGAGGGGGTCAGTGTAAGGCCGGGGTGGATAATCCAAGGTACATGCAGCTATAAATTGTGGACTAGTCGAGGGGTTGACAGAAGTATCGATGACTGAGTCTCCGTACTTGGGTACGTGGAAACTACCAAATGCATACTTGCCTGGTATTAGCCCGAATACTGGACATGTGAACCGACTCGATTTAGCTGAAGTTAATATCCTCCCGAGAGGCTGAAATTTCTGGTTCCTTCTGTTTGGGAAGCGAGCCTCTCTTGTTCTTAGTTTCAACACCTGGTCCACTAGAAAACGACGGGAGGCTTCGCCGTACATTCGTACATTACACTACAGTATGTACGGTGATTAGTTTACAGTACACTAGAATACACCACATAGTCTATGTTTGTTCGTCCCTTATGCTCACTAATTAACTAACTATTTACCTGGGTTAGAGACCACCTAACCTTGGGCAGTACCTAAAGTAGCGGATGCATGTACCTAAGGTATTGTGTATTATTATGTACTAAAATCTGACAAACAAGCTGAAAGTGTCCAGTATACAGATTAGATCTGCTGTATAGACTAGCTCCGTCAGCACCTTCTTTATCCTAAAATAAAGGCATCGTTGAAATAAATGCTCTTGTAGAAAGTAGAAGGTTATTATTGCCTGTCTCCTAGGGTCGGAGCATGATACCTTATTCAAGAACACCCGCCATCCTACCTACTATCCTACGGAATTCTGCACTGGTCTGCAACATGGCCCGCGGGGCCTGTTCTAGTGCACACTAAATTCCGAACATTAGCTCCGAGGGATGGGCGGGTAGCGTAGATCTGGTGACCGTCCCGAACAATGCTGGCAGACGCCAAAGGTGTGGAGTGTTTTAGTGGCCCTGGATGCCTGCCTATCACGAGCTGGTGCCGCCTCGATTGCGAAGCCGATGTACATAGTGGACTGGCTGTAGCCTAGCTTGCTGAGGTGTATCGTGCGTGCGTGTGTGTGTTGCGTAGAAAAGATTTTTTAGTGAGTGATGAGCATCCGCTATTGGGTGTAGCAATAGGCGAATACCCTCGACCGGTTCCGTCACGCTCAGCTGCAGGGTGGCGGGTGCCAAGTCCTCAGCGCTACCTAGCCACGAGCGTTCCTGCATGGAAAACGGAATGCCATGTGGCTCAAATGTGCGACGGTGGCAGAGAATCCAGGGGAGTCTGACACACTGTTTGTCAGTAGACAGAAACAGACACACGGAGGAGGATGAAAAGGCCGTTGCATCGATGACGGCCAACAGGCATAGTATAGTATAGTATCCTATATCCGTCATCTAATAATAAAATGTTTTGTCTGGTGTTGTGGTCCTTTTAGAAACTTGATAGTACTTGGTTAGTGGACTTCTTGGGAGCCTCATGATCTAATAATAGCGAATAGTACCCAAACTAGCTTAGCTACTACATAGTAGGTATTCCTTACGGCTCTGAAGGAATGTGTGTGTACAGTAGGAGCGCAAAATGATACCCTTCCAAGAAACATTGAAACCTACCTAAGAGATACGGAGCCGGCATATATTAGTTTCAGTACTGTGCAACCCAGGAAAAAAAAAGAAGAAAACCGACGACAATTGATCGGGATCCTAGTAGAAACATTGGATGAGGTTGATGGCTTACACTAATGTAAGTAAATGGGTACTATCTCGAGGGGCCATCCATCTTCTACGTACGTATAGTCGTGCATTGTGCTCTATACAGCGTATAGATATTAATATTACAATACCAAAGTTTCCGTTTCGCCAGAAGGACCTGATTGTTTTACCTATTCGATTTATCAATATCATTTCCCGCCGAGAATCCCATCACGGCACTCATACTATAACACATGACTTAATGAGCTCCTCTAATTTCGTGCTCGCAGAAATCTACCTGGTGTAGCAAACATTGGTTAGCTCGAGCAGGTATTCGATTTACTAGTACTAGTAGGACACATGATGGGGCTATGCGTTGCGGCCGCACATCCCATGATCATGATGGAGCTAACGACGAGCCTGTGACAAGGGATTGACTGAGCTTTTGCCGACTTGGTCTTGGTCGGATATGGGGTGTTCTAACCTCAGGTAACACTACCCCTCAAAAGACCTCGTCTCTATACTTCTTATTCTACACCTATGATATGTCAATTTTAAGTTGAGCCAATATCGCGAGCTTCTATCTGAGTATATTAGCTTAGTTGTCCGTTCCTCCGCCAGCGAATGCAACGCTACATGTGTCCCTCAATTATGGAAGAGGTGCGCGCTAGTTAAATTGAAATGAATAAAGGTATCTCTCAGAACTCACAATTGCCCAATCGGTAGCATGCCACGGCGTCGGGTCCGATCGGTTTCCATCAAAAGCAGCTTCGATGCAGAAGCCTGCAAGTGAGATGCCGAATCGGCACGCCGCATTAACCTAAATATTGCCCTGTTCTGACTGTCAAAGTGGCTTTTTTTTTCTTCTATTCAAGTGCTTATGATTCGAGATGAGCTGAATTGACCACATGGGAATCTCGTCATAATCACATGTAACCGGGAGTGAGAATGTACTAATTGTGCAGAATCTTCACCAATACGAGCCAAGCAATAACAAGCTTCTTCTAAGCACTATAAGACAGTTGGCACTCCGTTATAACTGACGTGCATTGAAAATCTCTAGTGCATGCGCAACATGACCCCTAATAAGTGTTAGCGACTTAGTGAGCGAAGCAGGCTGACATTGTGCACATCTTCAGGTCTTCAGGTCTGGCGGCGACTCCTTGCGGAAAACCTATGACCGTACTTTTTGAACCAACACCGAGATAGTGGGGACCCTTCCCTTCGGTTGTTGATGTCGTTATTCTCCGATATGCTTACCAACAAGTAAAACCTGCCGTATCGGAGTCGACGTTAGTTCTTAGTACAGTATCGTTGTTACATACCCTCTTCATTTCGCGAACCATCATCCCTCTGTTCTATTCTAATATTCTAACCCGTCAGTATGCCAAGACAAATAGGATCCACTGGCGGTCTAGTGTACCGTGAGCATCGCCCCCCGGTCCGAATGGTCTTACCTATTAAGATGGCGGCTTTACTGCCTCGTGAGTTGTGACGGGACTCGAATACGGCGCATTCGTTGACATAGCCTCTATCACGTATGAGAGAGGATGCCCACCAACAGGTGAGACCTTCGGAACCGACCCTGACAATACAACGCACACAAGAGAGCCATGCAGCATGCACAGTCTTAGCGAAGAACGCCACAGCCGTTCCCTTAGCATACCTAGACCACACTATCCCTCCCATCCTGGAAGTGATGGCACTTATTTTACTGAGCTATACTCAGGTATGTATAGGCAGGTATCGGGACTAAATATGCGAGCATCCGAACCCCCCCTGTAGTCTCTCCTCTGTACGTGTCTAATTACAGCACCTTAGATCCCCCCATGATAGAGAAGTATGTCGAACATGCAATAGGTAGTAACCATAAGTAGCTAGCCGAGTATTAGATAACCAATCCGTCATCCTCCACGGCCCATCGGGCCCATTCCTCCCCAGCTTTATCCACCCAACTAACTCGGGTTGACCTAGTTTTTACCTATGATGAGATAGGCTGCTCTATTTTCTCGTTGTTTATTCGTCCGTACTAGTACGAGCTTGTTGTTAAATATAGTTTAAGATCCTTAAATATAATGTCAAATCACCAGTTCCCTTAAGCACGGTATCTTTTAAACCATTGGCAAGTCCTCGCTATCTATTTATTTGTTTAGTTCATGTTTTGCTATTTGTTGTTCCCTTGTTTAGAAACGATTACTATCCTTTGTCGCAAATCCATATCCATGCTCATATCTTCTACTTAAAGTAGGTTTAGATGCATGTAACGTCGTGAGCTATTCAATGTACGGTCCTATAAACGATGTTCGCGAAATTGTGTGAATCCTCCGGTGACCTAATTACCCCGGCGGAAAGATCCGACTCTTCAACAGGGCACCACTGAACTCTGTGTACTATATGTTCTTAAGCGTCATGTAAAATCAAATCTTTTCTCTTGTCATTCCGTAACTGAACCCCCCACTTAGCAGCCCATTCTCCCTTGGATGGCTGTCGAGTGGGGTTATGCGGAGTTTCATGCTATAGTTAGGTAAGGGGAGATATTGAGGGAGGTTGTCAATGACTGTTTACACTTTGCCCATTGTGTCGCCGATGCTCTAGGTGCCGCCTAGTTAAAGTACAAGAGTTGAACCCAAAAATGAAAAATAAAATAAAACAAACAAAACAAAACAAAACAAAGACTTTAGCGTATAATACGTTTCCCATATGCCATATCCCTGCTGACCATGCAAAATAGAACGTCTAAGCATGATTCCGATGTATACTGAAACCGTCCTGTCCCTGGGTATGCCCTCAAATACAGATAGGAAGAAATAGAAAAAAGATTCATTTTTTGATACCGCGCCGAAACTTCCCCCCCGCTCGGAAAGTCATCATCTCTTCATAAACGGGTGTGTATCTGTCATGCCGTTATCATTCTCACCCCGTGGGAGGGTC
This sequence comes from Xylaria digitata, assembly GCA_022495195.1. Lineage (NCBI taxonomy): Eukaryota > Fungi > Ascomycota > Sordariomycetes > Xylariales > Xylariaceae > Xylaria > Xylaria digitata. The sequence continues at coordinate 172,798 of MU376998.1, forward strand.
ATGGGTGGCAGATGTGGCGTAGGGGCCATCAGATGCCCTGAAGAACTAGGCAAAGACCTTATCGGCACGCTGTAGGTATCGTAGCTTTCGGCACCACGTAGATCCATTGTACCGATATCGAAACGCTTTGAGCAGCCATCTTCCATGTGCCTGCCCACCAAATGTTAGCCGAGCTCGACATACTACAGACTAAAGAAATTCCGGCAAGACCTACCTCCGCAGTGTGTCTTTTCTTGCAAAATGTCTGCCACAATAGTCGCACTTGTGATTCTTTTCCTTCATATGAACGCTCTGGTGGTGTCTCTGCAAATCCGTCTTCCGTACAAATTTTTTACTGCAATCCTCAAATGTGCAAGAGAAAGGGTACTCTCTCTTCTTATCGTGAGTTTCCATATGTGCCTTGTAGTTATAGCTGCGGCTGAAGAGCTTCCCGCATCCCTCGACCTCGCATTGAAAGTTGGCCTCATCTTTCGACGTTAGCTTCCGCGCCTGTCGCTTTGGGGCTCTTGATGGCCTTGATGGACCTTGCTGTCGCCGATCTGGGACGAGAGAGCTCGTGCTGCCACTGGGCCCCGCGTAATATGGGTCTGCGTCGATCGGAGGGTAGTCAGATTTTGCCCACGATCCCGACGGGGCATCCGAGAGGTAGCCTGAACTTCCCGCTTGTGACCCATAGCTACCCGGTTCCGCCATCAAGGCATGGGAAGACCGCGGCGAGGGATACTGGGAGAGCTCGCCGCCGCTGGAGTATTCGTGCCCGTTTTCTAACTTGATCCGGGGCATTGGTGATGTGCCATGGTAAGAGAGTGAATGTCTGGAGGCAGTTGGGTCTGGTGAACGAGAGGGTATGGAGACAAGAGGAGACGGTGCATATGAGAGTGCTGGTGCATGAGCTAGATGTGTCGAGTATAGATCGTGGCTGTATGATGCATGCATTGCCGAGTCATAGCTGACGTACGGGACATAGTCCGAGGATACCATACCCTGTCCCGCCATAGACGGGATGGAGTGTATTACCGTCGTATCCGCCCATTCGGCCGAAGTTGTTGCATCGAGACGGTGGTGTGGGTTATCAGAGTCCATGGCCGAGGATATGACAGAGCAAGACTGTTCGTATACAGAACCAACCTTATAGAAGGGGTCGACAAGGTCCAATGGTGGATAATCAACACTGAGGCTTGGGCTCCTAGAGTAATTCGAGTTTCGAGAGGATGACGGCGATCTAATTAGAGATGGGGGTGAGAGATCCATGGCGAGAGGCAAGCCTTTTGTGACAAGGCGACGTTGATTATTATAACAAGAAGCCAACTTCAACGAGGTGAGGCGCAGACAGACAGCTTAGTTTGCTTAACGGGTACTCATTATGTCACAGACGTGGCTTGAGCGGCTCTAAACTGACCCAGACGCAAGGAAAAGACGGACTGGGAAGGGTCTAGGTATGCAATAACAAGAACACTTGGAATACTGATCGATGGAGGGGGTGGGTGACAGGGTAGATATACAAAGTCCTAACAGTCCATATGTTCTAGGTGGGAAGAAGTAAATACTTAAGTAAATGAGATGAAGATGGTGGAAGGACGAGGTACAGCAACGAGTACCCATACCCACAACCAAGGTTACAATTGTGCAACTCTGGGGGATCGCATAAGTCCCTGCGTAGTTCTATAATAAGAGTAAAACTCACAACAGGTAGCGAAAGCAAGGTAAAGACTTTGTAAGGCAGAATAACATACATAGTGAGCGTACGGTAGTGTACATCCGTACATAGTAGGCCCCATGAATCACGCTGCATGGCCGGCCGTAGTAGGACGACCATGTATACACCGTGACCATGGTCGATGATGATGATAGGGTGAGATATCGCCCACCACTGTTTATGGCCACCAGGGGGGTGAGTGAGAAAAGACTGGGCACGGCTGAAAAAAAGGCGGCCCTGCATCATAGGTACCTCGATGCGGTTTCTATACCTAGACTAGTACACGCCGAGTACAAGTATGGTGGGATTTCTTACTCTGGAAATACTGGAGAGATGACATTGGACGCCAGGAAATGGGAAGGGGGATGCAACACTTCCTCTTGGGCATAGCTTGGTTCTGACTTGTGGAGTTCTACCCATGCTAATGTTACCTACCCATAGCCCAACAGGGCAACTTGCAGCCAGCCCAAAGGCACGGCTAGGAGAAACCGTTGAAAGCTTCCCTATGCAGCAAGCCCATGGTTACCGCATGCCGTGCTACCTACTACTATGTAGGTTAGCCTATTCAGTTTTACCATGCTGCCTACATACTACATACTATGTAGTATGTAGTATAGCCTCCCTAGCTTCTGTTATGGCCGTCGTAGGAGGAGCAAGTCGATGTGCGCTGCTGCCGCCGCCTTTATCTAATAGGTACTGTATCAAGTACTGTACGCTACGATGAAATAGAAGCATAAGAAGAAGGGCGTATGAAGACTAGGATAGAAGCTAGGAGACAGATAGACATTGAGATCCCTCGTATCTTCGCGCAGCATAACCACCCAGAGAGTGCAGTAAGTAGAAGATCAATTCTTTGCAGCTTGGCTTGTTACGTCAATGTCAATCATAGCGTGCTTCCTTGGAGGCTGACATAAATTCATTCACACTTGGCTACCGTCTTTTCTTCTTCCCTTTAGTCTTACAGTTTCGGGAATATTACCCGTGTTGCTTAGTTCATCACAGCACCACCCATCATCATCTTGTTCCGAGTCGCAGCGGAGAACTTTCACAGCGGAGAACTTTCAAAGCGGAGAATCACGTACTGATTATCACTCACATCCAACTGTGCGCTGATATTACTAGCTGGTGAGATGAGGCATACCCATACTGCGTACGATGTTGTCTTACGGACGTACTATGTAGTTCGCGTACGCAAATTTCCACCGCCGGTCGGTATGGGTATAGGTACCAAGTCTCGCGACACAGACCGACTTGTGGGGCATGCCTAGGTGTTAGACGTAGGAACTTTCGGTCCCTCGGCCGCGATATCGTAGATATGCTTCAACTAGGTATCGTGGGGCCAAACTAGTTAGGAAGGTATTTCCTCAATTAGAAAGGTTCGCGTAAGGGCTTTCTCACGACATCGGTTAGAGTTCCTTTCACCATGGATGATTCTAGCGGGCATCCCCGTCATTGTCGGCTTCGCATACGGTAACATTAGGGTAGCTTAAAGTGGAACAGCAACCCGATTCTGGGCGCCGACTTATAACGGCCTGGGTTTGACAGGGGATACATCTTGGTCTCGGTCGATTCATTGATGAAGAAGATCCTGGGTTAGTTAAGTCCACTTATCACTTTAGGTAATCCCGCAGATATCGATATGCACTACGTGAAAAGTAGTGCGGACTATATACGAGGGAATAGAAATGTAGTGTAGTAGCGTTCTCAAGTCGGCCTGGTGATTCTGTTTACACCCTTTCGAATTTATAATATTAGACAAGATCCGAAAAAAAAAAAAAGTAACGCCGAAGAACATGCGAAGGGTGTTTGCTGCCAGAGACAGGCCAATCACTAATTTACTAACAATAAACGATCTTGCCTAGTGTCGCTTGTCGTGTGCATATTATCCAACCATAATCTAGATTTTCCTACTCGTTCCTCTTCGAATTCCAGAATTGACGGATATTACATTTAGGCCTCTTTTTCTTCTTTACTAGCTTCCTTGCTTTGCTTACCTGCCTCTCTGATATGCTATATTTTCCTTTCTCCGGCGCTGTGCTGGGGGTTGAATTGCTTGGCGTCCCATTCCATCACTTAATCTATTTAGGATTACCAATAAATTATAGCAAGGTAGGCTGCACTAGGTACTATATAGATCAAAACACCGTAGGTAGAGCGGAGCGAGTCCCTAGTAGATCGCGAACCGTCCAAGAATAGCAGAATTCTGTTCGATCACGCTAGACTAGATCATTCGAAGTCTGCTATATTTATTCCAAGCTACTGAACCCCGTTCATTGTGAAGGACCGAATTACAAAACATCGCAAATACAAATCAAATAGCCATAGTATCAGGGGCGAACCCTGCGGGAACTTTTAAAGAATTAGCTGTGCAACTTGCGAGGGCAAACCTCATATGATTTGAGACGGAGCACCTTGGCTCGAAAAGCTAGAATCGGTCTAATGGACACAGCACAACACATGCACTCAGCGATAGCCTCGAATGCTGATTCCCCGGCAATCGTCGGGTAAAGATTATCGGATAAGAGGATTGATATCTTCGCGCGAAATATTTAGTCTAGCTCTAGTTTTACCAGTCACACCGCCGGGGGTTAGATGGAAGATAAATGAGGCAACGTAACGCCGTAGTTGCATTGAAACTCGGGCGGGTTTAACTGCGACATTCCTTATACCGAGCTTCTCTAGCTCTCCGGCGCAGCAGCATATGCGCATGTGCGGTTGAGTTTAAGTTCTATGCACTTTAAAAATAAGGGACCGTATGTTGGATCCGACAGTCTGGAACCAGACCCCAGGACGACCGGTGGATTAGCGGCGGGGAGGAGATATCGGAGCATCATCCGTAACCATGCCACATCTACGATCGGCTCCTACCGCCGTCGCCGTCGCCGCTGGGATAGAAATATCGGATTAAAGCTCCTATCTTCAATTCTAACGTACGCGATCCACGGCAACACTACATCTGGCACATGTGTGTGGAAAAAGACTGAAGCAGTGCATTGATCTTCACCGGGTCTTCAGTTGATAGTCCTCCGATTTACCAACTGTCGGTGGTGGCAGCTCGGGTTATATAAGCGCCAGTAATAAAGTAGGAACCAGTTAAATATATCATAGCTACAGGCTAGGAGACTATGATTTATCCTCACTAATCTATACTAATTTTAATATATAGAGCATGTGCATTGAAACGATAGCTAGATGTACTGCTTCTACGAGGCGACGTGGAAGAGCCTATATATATATCGAAATCCTGATTTTCCGTGATTCGGGATATGGGCTTGATTTCAGAAACATGACTACTAGTATGTACTATAAGGCTATTTTAACTATAGTGTTATTGTGCCCTAAGATGATAGATTTGGAACGTAGACATGTTGTCGGGCATGCGGCATCCTTCTCCAACTTTGATATTTCACTTTCGGGATATACAATTTCTAGCTATCAATACTTACAGGGCTCTTAAAGCGCACAAGATAACTTGTTGAAACCTGCCTAGCTAGTACCTACTTACTCAAGTTGTATTTACATTTTGGCTGACCCCCACCATCACCGCAACAAGCATCTTGCATAGCCCCCAAAGTAGTCGGCACTAACTAGACGCTCATATCTATATACCGAACTACCTCTATTTAGTAGTTGCTGGGTACTTGAAAGTTGCTCTCGCGGACGCAGTCTACGTAGGGGTGTATCGAACAAGCTACTATGAAGATCAATTCGAGGACGTCAGGACTTAAAGAGATCTATTACCGCCCAAGCCCAAAAGTTCGCAACGTTAAATCAGACAATTAAATTGAATTCTTCTCGGAAAGCTCATTAAATCAGGTCAAATTTCACTGTAGATATATACTTAGTAGTATTCCGGCGCATTGAAACAACGTTCATTAATTGCAAGGCCAATAGATCCCAGGACGAGTTAGCTTATAGCTTCAACCGAAAGTTTGCATTAAATCGTTCAGACCATCCAATCGAGATCGTATCGCAACTTACTTTAGCCCCCCTAGGCTGACTGGTTAGGGTTCGATGGGCTTTGTAGGCATCTAGCCCAGAGGAATTCCGCTGCGTATAAACATAGACCCAAAGGTGATCCATCTAACTCTACAAGCGACTCAACGACGTCGCCTACAGCTAGAAAATTACAGTCGATCCTACTACATCTGAGGGCGACCGATTCAGCTGCTGCTAATAGTGCGACTAGTGAGAGACAATCAAGCAGGCTCCAGTGACAAGACCGAGACCATATCTATAGCTTTCTAAGTGCCTAACAGCAGCATATACTAGGGCACGACACTTGGAAGTATGCACTCAACATATTAACACAAGTAGAAATAGCAACCAACAACTATATGAACTTCTCTGCTCGAACGCATACTCTTACGAACACCTCGAGGGGCAACATTATGGGTCGAGGAGCCGAGGGGTTCCCACCAGCAAGCACCTCAAATGGACATGATCAAAAAGACGAGTAGCAGTTGCATATCGAGCCGTGTTCGGCTTTTGAGATAGGTGGAATTGGCCAAGGACTAAGAATATGTATATGGAAAGAAGAGACCCTGCCTTATCTTGAGATCAAAGGGTTATTGATAATCATGTATGAGGATCCATGAACCGCGACCGAGACACTTGCGATGCTCACAACTCTCTAACAGATCAGGTTCGGCATCTAATAGAAGCTGCTGAGATAGCCGACCCTGACCTGGATCTTCGATGGATTCTCTGACAGCTAGAAATGGTTAAGGTAATCTTCGTATATGTGTCAAAGGGACCGCTCCTTTAAGTGCTTTCGGGCCCCTGCCTAGTTCAAATCGACTCGAATTAAAGTTCTTACTTGCTTATCTAATTTCCATCACGACGCTCTTTATGAGATCAACGAGAAGCATATTAATACGGCAAAGCAAGATGAATCATAAAGGGAAATGAGCAGGGCTAGCACTACTAGGTAACTAGGGCATCTTGTCGATGCCCTATGAATAGAAAGACTAGACAACGGATAGTCCGAAGGGTGATGTAAGAGGTAGGTCAGCTGATGAGATATCCAGGCACCATGAAGAGGCTATCACTCAAGCGAACAGCGCTATACCTAGCCGCCCTAGGCTACCACGTTGATAAACCCTGCCTATCGCCGAGAACTATTTCGAGATAAAATACGAGTTGGTCAAAACGCATGGAACGGGGCGTGAGGAGGAGGAGGCTTTCAAGACTCATCGAAGCAGGGCGAAGAGAAAGTCGCATAGGAGGAAGTTATTTTCAAGCTTGGGCGCTCCCAAGAGAGTCAGGGCCCGCCTAAAATGGCGTCAAACTAGCGACGGCTAGAGTGCAGGAGTAAGAGCTACGGTGGCGATCAATATGTCGACTAGGCCCTACATCTAGGTACTGGTAGAAAACCACGCGGGGGGTAGCACTCCAAAAATGTAAGTCAAGAATAGGTACATATATGTAGGGGTAGTATTCTAATATGTACCCGACCTAAGTATCTTTCTGTGGCTGGTACTCACTCAACAGCCCCATTATTTATTCCCTGGCACCGCCACGGATACTTCGGTACGTACCCATACCTAAGCAGAGATCCATAGCTGTCTCTAGCTTCTGCCTTTGCCGTCTTTCAAATCAATCAGTCAATACATCATCATCATCAAGACCACTTTGCAATGTGCATCATACCTCACTACTTTCTTTATATGTAAATCTAACATGCTGTGAGAAGGAGGAGACCCACGCAAGAGACTCATAAAAGAGCCTCGTGTAATTTATAACTGTGGTGTTTGTTAAGCTCGAGTAATCAACGTTGAAGACCTTGCATCATATCACATCACAGTATCTACCTAATTCTCGCCTCGCTGTACAACTGTACCCATGCACCCAGATATCTAACCTAGATCACTGCACCCCAAGAAACAAACGAACGGATAATCATCTTCGCAACTAATTCGGATTGTCCCCACGTTACCACCCTAGCTACTCACGCCTCACACCTTTCACGCAGAAGAAAGAAATCCTACACGCATCGACATCGGCGTGAGGCAAGGCAAGGCAAGGCAAAATGAAGTTCTTCATAGACGACCTCCCCGTGCTCTTTCCGTACCCTCGGATATACCCTGAGCAGTATGCATACATGTGCGATCTCAAGAGGACCCTCGATGTAGGCGGTCACTGTGTCCTGGAGATGCCCTCGGGTACCGGCAAGACCGTTTCGCTGCTCTCTCTCATCGTCGCCTACCAGCAGCATTACCCTGAGCACCGTAAACTCATCTACTGTTCCCGAACCATGTCTGAGATCGAGAAGGCACTGGCCGAGTTGAAGGCTCTCATGAAGTTCCGTGCTGATGAGTTGGGTCATGTCGAAGAGTTTCGCGGCCTTGGTCTGACCAGTCGTAAGAACCTCTGCCTCCACCCTTCCGTCAAGAGGGAAAAGAGTGGCGCTATCGTCGACGCACGCTGCCGGAGTTTAACTGCTGGCTTCGTCAGGGAGAAGAAAGAGAAAGGCGAGAGTGTCGAAACCTGTGTTTATCACGACAATCTTGACCTACTTGAGCCGCATAACCTCGTCCCCAACGGAGTCTGGACATTCGACGGCCTTCTGAGGTATGGGGAGCAACATAAGCAATGCCCCTACTTCACTGCGCGGCGCATGGTAAGTCTCGATACCCTGGGCCAGTGGCTTGACCAACCATAAGCACACGCGGCATGTGAAGTCAATATGTTAAAACATGATCAGATGCAATATTGCAACGTCATTATCTACTCATACCACTACCTTCTGGATCCCAAGATAGCCGAGCGGGTCTCTAAGGAACTCTCCAAAGACTGCATCGTCGTATTTGACGAGGCTCATAATATCGACAACGTATGTATCGAGTCTCTGAGTACCGATATTACCGAAGATTCCCTGCGTAAAGCTACCCGAGGCGCCGTCAATCTAGAAAGGAGGATCGCTGAGATGAAGGAGACGGATAGGGAGCAGCTCGAAAGCGAATATCAGAAGCTCGTCGAGGGCCTTCGCGACGCCGATGAGGCTCGCCAGGAGGATTCATTTATGGCGAACCCAGCATTACCTGATGACTTACTCAAGGAAGCTGTGCCAGGAAATATTCGACGGGCTGAACACTTCACAGCTTTTCTGAAGAGGTTCATAGAATACCTCAAGACGCGTATGAAGGTCCGGCAGGTTATATCGGAGACGCCACCCTCATTTTTATCCCACTTGAAAGAGCACACATTTATCGAGAAGAAGCCCCTCCGATTCTGCGCCGAGAGGTTAACGTCGCTAGTAAGAACGCTTGAGCTTACCAACATCGAAGATTATCAACCTCTTCAAGAAGTTGCGACGTTTGCCACCTTAGTAGCCACTTATGAGAAGGGGTTTCTGCTCATTCTTGAGCCCTTTGAATCGGACACAGCTGAGGTGCCTAATCCGGTTCTTCATTTCACCTGTCTCGACGCGGCTATCGCTATCAAACCTGTATTTGATAGATTCAGCTCCGTCATCATCACTTCAGGTACCATGTCGCCGTTAGAAATGTATCCTAAGATGCTTGACTTTCAAACTGTGGTACAGGAATCATACACTATGACACTAGCAAGGCGATCATTCTTGCCTATGATCGTTACTCGTGGTAGTGACCAAGCGCCGGTCTCAACTAGTTTCCAGGTTCGAAACGAGCCGAGTGTGGTCCGCAACTACGGAAATCTCTTAACTGAGTTTGCTAGGGTCACACCCGATGGTATGGTCGTCTTCTTCCCTTCTTACTTATACATGGAATCCATCATTAGCATGTGGCAAGGCATGGGCATCCTCGACGAAGTCTGGAAATACAAGCTGATCCTAGTCGAAACGCCCGATGCGCAAGAAACTTCGCTCGCCCTCGAGACGTACCGCACAGCATGCTGCAACGGGAGGGGCGCGGTATTGCTATGCGTCGCCCGTGGCAAAGTCTCGGAAGGTATCGATTTTGACCATCAATACGGTCGAACGGTGTTGTGCATCGGCGTACCATTTCAGTATACGGAGTCTCGCATTCTCAAAGCGAGACTCGAGTTCCTGCGAGAGACATACCGTATCCGCGAAAACGACTTCCTATCCTTCGACGCTATGCGCCACGCCGCGCAATGCCTAGGCCGTGTACTCAGAGGCAAAGACGACTACGGTATCATGGTCCTAGCCGACCGCCGGTTCCAGAAAAAGCGCCTGCAGCTGCCGAAATGGATCAATCAGGCCATGCAGGACGTCGACAGCAATCTCAGCACCGACATGTCCATCATCACGGCGCAGCGCTTCTTGAGGGACATGGCGCGGCCCTTCAAGTCGAAGGACCAGGAAGGGATCAGTATGTGGAGCTTGCAGGATTTGAAGGCGCATCAACAGAAGGTCGATGAGGAGAGAATCAAGGAGCTGCAGAGCCAAGGAGACGACGCCTTAATCGAGGCCCTGCGCAAGGCTCAGGCGCAGCAGGCTTATGACGACGACTATGATATGGATGATGAGGATCTCGAAGAGGGGATGATGCAGCTCGATGGTGCTTGAGTGGTTCGGGCCCTTGTAATCTAAAACTCGGCATGCCGTATTCCGTGCTCATAGGGGAGAAATTGAAGATTCATTTACGGGGTGTTTGGCGTAGATACGAGTTTCTAACTAACTAATAGATAGGAGGGACAAAAGGCTATTTCTGACCCGCATGAATCTCATCATAAGTTGTTTATTTTTATGGGCCATGGAAAATTCACGCTCAATCATGTCTATTCATCGTATTGCATGATATATATCTATGTAGTGGATTTGGCCATGTTCCAAAAGCTTTCCAGTTTTGCCCTCGACAATGCCTGCCGAGCCTCGGCGTCTGTCTCACATACGCGCGACTTGAAGGCGTGGAAGGCCTGTGACTTTACCTCGCCCTCGAATAACAATTGGCACTTGTTGAGTGCAAGATCCTTCAAATCTCCCTTTTCGTCCTCGGCCTTCAGCCAGTCCCTCGTACCGTCATTTTGGGCGGCCCTATCTCTTGGCAGGGCGTTCTCTGTCCAGTCGATGCGGTTGAGCATCAATTTCTTGTATTGCTTGATGCTATGTTCGCCGCCCTCAACAATAACTAGGTTCTGCTTCGGATGCATGATGACCATACCCTTGAGGTTGTATTGCTCGGCATTCTTGCTGACCTTGAACCGGTGCTGTCCGTTGGCTAGGGAGTTGACCTTGAAGGCCAGCATGTGCACACCCTTAGCCACATCCTTCTCTTGGTTCCTCGCTAGTTTCTCGTGCCTTTGGTCTTTGGTCAGTTTTCGCTCCTCGTTGGTTTCCATGTGCTTCACGTGTCGATCGGCGATCTCGCGGTTCACACGAGCCTCGACGGCTGTGGGATCTTTGACAGCCTCCTCTCCCAATACGCGCATGAGATTCCCCTTCTTGATCTTTGGTGGTGGTGCGGGAACTAAACCCACTATAACAAACAAAAATTAGTATCTGTATACATATACCAAGGCCCACAAGCTAAATCCGCCAGAGAAATGGGGTAGATGGGTTTCACAGACTGCAGGTACAGCACGCTGTGAGAACACTTACAGCGAATCTTAGCTTGCTCTTCCTTCAAGTCAGCCATACGGCGCTGCCTGCGTAGCTTGGCCTGCTCCTTCGAGGTCAGGTACATGGGTTTTGGTGCAGGGATGTGTCGGTCCTGAGGCGGCTCGATAGCAACGGGATGCTGGATGTAACTTGTGATAATGGTGTCTTCAGTATCGATCTTGATAGCACTGGGGTCATCGATGTCGTCGTAATTATTCCCGTTGACGAGGCCCTCATCCCACCACTCGATGTCAGGAGGGGCTTCGACTACAAAGTTCTTCTCGACGTCAATATCTTCATCTATGCCGGCCTTGCGGGTCTGGGCGGCGATCTTTTTCTTCAGGGCTTCGAGGGCGGCCTGGCGGCGCAAAGCAGTAGCCTGTTGAATGTACTTGCCCTTCTGGTTGAAGATGAGCTGGCGGGATTGTCGTGGTTTAACGGTCGGCGCGCCGAGGCTGGCGTCATAGTATGGGTTGCTCTTGATCTCCTCAGCAGATGGGCCCGACAGATCGAGAGCCTTCTGTCGCTTAGGCTGGGGAGCGGAAGAGGGCTTAAAGGCGAGTTTCGAGTCGCCGTCGCTAGACCTAGCGCCGGGTTTCCACTGACCGAGATCCTCGAGGGCAGGATGAAGGCCGACGTTCAAGCCTCCCTTGGCCTTGCTGGACCCTATGGCTGCCGAGACACGCGCCTTGAGGGCTGCGAGCTTGGCTGCTTTGTCCACCGCAGTTTCGGGTTTCTGGATACGGGATGCGCCATCGTTGCGGGGACCGAGGCCGGGAGAAGCGCGTCGGTCCATAGCGGAAGGGCCGTTGATCCGGAGGATTAGGGAGAGGGAGAAGGTAGACCGGTTGATGGATGGGAGATAGACGGGAGATGGCTTGGCCTTTGGTTGATTAGTGTGTCGCGCACTCCCTAAGGGAGGTACACTACGAGTATAGGTGATGGGTGATGGGTGACGGGTGACGATTCAAGGTCCGAGTTCGTATGAATAGAGTTCGGAGTGCCTGTTTGATTGATCGTTGTGTCAACTATGGGCAACCCCAGTCGATAGTAGGAAGTATATACATACATGTGGTAGTATTGTAGATCTACATGTAGATAAATACGAAATCAATAAAGCGACAGAATCATAACTTAGGTACCTATAGCTTTATCGGGTATTTAGGTAAAATGGTAAATTCATTTATTGCAACGCTCCACTATCTCGCATAGGTACCCGCTAGGTAACCTCCATATATCAACCCAGCTTATCTTAGTGCGGCTTCTGCCATCTTACGCCGCCAAAAAGTCGAGCTTCAATTTTCTTGCTCATCCATAACGACCCCCACCACCAGCCACTCCTACCATTGGCGATCAACCTGGACTTTTGGTAGTCCAGTTACTATCTTTTTTGGTTCTTTAGGGGGTTGTCACAATTATAGCTGATCACATTGATTTCCGTCGCAATCCTCGAATGGGGATTGCTAATCTAGCACCATGAATATCTCACAGCCAATCTCGTCTGCTATTGACAGCGTCGAATTCGATTTTCTAACACCTACCGAGATCAGAGCTATCTCGGTCAAGAAGATCGAAAACCCTACTACCTTCGACAGTCTCTTGAACCCTATACCCGGCGGTTTATACGATCCAGCCTTGGGATCATGGGGGGATTCCACGTATGCTCTCTCTCACTCACTCTAACATGTATACGTTTAATAAGCTACATGATGACGATGCTAATCAAGTCCCCTGAATAGATGTACAACATGCAACCTCCCCTCACCAAATTGCCCCGGCCACCCGGGCCATATTGAGCTTCCTATTCCCGTATACCATCCTGTTTTCATGGATCAGATCCTCCGTCTATTGCGCGCCCAATGCCAATACTGCTTCCGCTTCCGCATGCGGAGGCCCGACATCAACCTCGTTGTCTGCAAGCTACGCCTGCTTCAGTTTGGCCTTATTGATGCTGCCAACCACCTCGACGACATTACCCCCGAAACCACCGATATTGAAGTAGACGATGCTGATATGTCCTCGGACGAGAAAAACTCTGTCATGGACAAAGTCGTCCGTATGAGGGACGCATATACGATGCGAGAATTGAAGAAATGTCGGATAGCAGCCGTCGACATCAAGAAAGGCAAACACGAGGGCGCCTCAGAAGCTCGGAGGCAGGTGCTGAAAGACTTCATGCGCGACATGACTAAGGGGAAAAGCTGTAGCACTTGCAACGCCATTTCGCCTAGTTTCCGGAAAGACCGATTCGTCAAGATTTTCGAGAAGCCTCTTAGTAATAAGGAGCTAGCTAAAATGGCACAAGGAAGACATAAAAGGAAAGACGCCATCATCGTAAGACAAAGGTCAAAAGCGGACGCAACCAAGAAGAAGCCTGACTACGATTCAGATGAAGGTATCGCCGACGTAGACTTACCTTCTAGCGAAAGCGAGGAGGAGCACGATAGCCAAGAGGATGAAGAAGATGAAGGCTCTGGAGAAGAGCTCGATGAGAACGGCGACGTTATCATGACAGACGCGTCCACGAAACAGCCCAAAAAGAAGCAGGACAATAGCAAAAGCAGTCCTCGGTACGTCAGCTCAACAGAAGTTCACGCTCGACTACAGCTCTTGTTCGAAAAGGAGCAGGAGTTACTTGCGTTAGTATATAACTCCATGCCAAATGGCAAAAAGCTACCTGCCGACAACTTCTTCCTGCAAACCGTCCTTGTGCCGCCGAATAGGTTTCGTCCAGAAGCGAAACAGGGCGATGGGGGCATTGCCGAAGCCCAGCAAAATTCCCTATACAAACAGATTCTCAATGCGTGTGAACAGATCGCCGTGATTCATAAAGAGATGTCTCAAGGAGCAGAAGCCGACGCCCCTGCCCCAGCCAGGAAACGCGGGATGACCGACATGTACGAAGCTTGTTGCAGGCTACAGGATTGCGTCAATTCTTTGATTGATAAGGATAGGAACCCCATTTCTGGTAATGCAGGCAAGAGAAATGAGGATGGCATCAAACAAAAGCTCGAGAAGAAAGAAGGACTTTTCAGAAAGAACATGATGGGAAAACGTGTTAACTTTGCAGCTCGAAGTGTCATCTCTCCCGACCCCAACATCGAGACTAGTGAAATCGGTGTTCCGCCAGTTTTTGCCATGAAATTGACCTATCCCGAACCTGTGACAAGCCACAACTTTAGGGAAATGCAGCAGGCTGTGATCAACGGCATTGACAAGTGGCCGGGTGCTGCTGCCATTGAGAATGAGAACGGACAAATCATCAATCTAAAGAACAAGTCGGTTGAAGATCGTGTTGCGTTGGCGAATCAACTACTGGCCCCCAGCAGCCACCATTACAGTCGTATGGGGGGTAAAAAGGTTCATCGACATCTAGGTAATGGAGATGTGGTACTTATGAATCGTCAACCTACCCTCCACAAGCCCTCCATCATGGGCCACAGAGCCAGAGTGTTGCCTGGTGAAAAAACCATCCGCATGCACTACGCAAATTGCAACACGTACAATGCAGATTTCGACGGTGATGAAATGAACATGCATTTCCCTCAGAATGAGCTTGCGCGTGTCGAAGCGCTCCAGATCGCGGATACGGATCATCAATACCTTTCAGCGACAGCGGGGAAGCCCCTTCGTGGTTTGATCCAAGACCATCTTTCGGTTTCGGTAGCTCTCTGTAATAAGGATACCTTTTTTGACAAGAGCTCGTATAACGAGCTCGTCTATAGTGCGCTGCGCCCTGAGAGCGGCCACATCACCTCTGAGAGGCTTGAATTGGTCCCGCCGGCTGTGTTCAAACCAGTTAAACGGTGGACTGGTAAACAAGTCATCACAACCATCTTGAAGAACATCAGGCCAGCCGGATGTGGAGACTTGTGGATGACTGGACAGACGTCCATCAAGAAGGACCCGTGGGGTAAATTCAAAGAAGAAGGCGAAGTGCTTTTCAATGATGGCGAGTTCATTACTGGTATTCTAGACAAGTCACAGCTGGGCCCCAGTCCAGGTGGCTTCATCCACTCGATACACGAAATATGGGGCCCCGAATCGGCTGCACGACTGCTTAGTTGTATGGGCCGGCTTCTGACCAGGTTCCTCAACATGCGTGCTTTCACATGTGGTATGGATGATCTGCGGCTCACTCCTGAAGGCGAGAAGAAGAGGAAAGAAGTACTACAAGATGCCAGCCGTATCGGCCTCGAGGCCTCTGCCAAGCACGTAAGTCTTGGAGACCGTTCGGATATCAACAGCACAGCCCCGATCCTTCTTGAGCGCCTCGAGGAGGTTTTCCGTGACGGCAATAAACAGGAAGATCTGGAGCATATGGTCAATGCCGGATGTCAGCAACTATCTTCGAGGGTGACCCAGGCGCTTTTACCAGCGGGTCTAGAAAAGCAGTTTCCTAAAAATCACATGCAGTCGATGACGATATCAGGGGCCAAGGGTAGCCCCGTTAACGCCAATCTCATTTCCTGCAATCTCGGGCAACAGGTTCTTGAGGGTCGAAGAGTTCCCATCATGGTTAGCGGCAAGACGCTCCCTTGTTTTCGCCCGTTCGACACCCACATTCGAGCCGGCGGGTATATCGTGAACCGCTTCTTGACTGGTATCAGACCACAGGAATACTATTTCCATCACATGGCTGGGCGAGAAGGTCTCATCGATACGGCCGTTAAAACGTCACGATCAGGGTATTTACAGAGATGTCTTATCAAAGGCATGGAGGGCCTTAAAGTCTCCTACGACACGTCAGTCCGAGATTCGGACGGCTCAATGGTGCAATTTCTGTATGGTGAGGATGGGCTGGACATAACGAAACAAAAATATCTCAACGATTTCGAGTTTGTCCTTCGCAATCAAACATCACAGGTCCATCGACTTGGAATCGCCGAGCGAGGTTGGGATCAGGACGTTTTTGAATCGAAGGACTATGTCCAGAAGTACCAAAAGAAGGCCGTCAAGCAAGCTATGGCCAACGATCCGAAAGGTCTTGACCCTATTCAAGCCGAGCTGAACCCTAACAGGCATGCCTTTGCCACTTCGGAGAAGTTCTATCAGAAGGTCTCAGACTACATCAAGAACAATAAACATGGGTTGATCAAGGAGAAGGGAGAGAAAAATAATAAGTCTGTCTCAAAGGCGCTCGTGCCTCGCAAATACGCCGAGAAGATATTCCACTCGAAGTATCTCAACTCTCTCGTAGAGCCAGGCGAGGCCGTGGGCATCGTAGCAGGGCAATCGGTTGGTGAACCATCTACCCAGATGACATTGAACACTTTCCATTTGGCTGGTCACTCAGCCAAGAACGTTACACTGGGTATCCCTCGCTTGAGAGAAATCCTGATGACAGCGAGTGACCATATTTCAACACCGTCAATGACGTTGCTGCTACATCCTGAACTGTCCGAGGCAGAAGGCGAGACCTTCGCCAAGGCGATCAGCGTTCTCCCCATCGCCCACGTCGTGGATGAGGTAACCGTCAAGGAACGCGTCGGCAAGGGCGTCGGCCATCGCTTGGCCAAGATGTTCGATATACGTCTCAAGTTCTTCAGCTCCAAGGAATATACAACAACGTATGCTATCACCACGTCAGATGTATTAAAAACTGTGGAAGCCAAGCTATTACCCTTGTTGGAGAGACTCGTGAAGAAGGAAATCAAGGCCAAGTTAGATAAGGAGAGTGCAGCAGTACCCGAGGTCGGTGTAACGACTGGTGCCGTTGAGATGGCCGCGGCCACCCCTGGGGCTGCGCGGGATAATGATGATGACGATGACGACGGAGACGGAGATGATGATGCTACCAATGCCAAGCAACGCGCCAATCGTTCTCAGGCCGTTTCGTACGGCGCAAACGATGATGAAGACGATGAAATCCAGCAACGGCTAGAGCGTGAAGCGTCGCCCGAGGAGGATGAGGAGGAACACGAAGACGAAGGGTTCGGTGGTAGTCCACCTCCTTCTGGTGACGAGGAAGAGGGCGTAGATCGCAAGCTCAACCATAGCCGGGAAGAACGTGCCAAAGAGAGAGCACCAGCCGTATCTCGATTTGAATGTGACGAAACACGGGGCGAGTGGTGTGATTTCACCCTCGAATATGACTCCAATATACCCAAGGTACTCATGCTCAGTATCGTCCAAGAAGCCGTCCACAAGTCGCTCATCCAGCAAATTCCCGGGATTCGCTCGTGTGTCTACGTGCCGGATGAAAAAGTGGCAGATATCCATACAGGCGAGGAAGTACGCCGGGCCGTGATTCATACTGATGGTGTGAACCTAGAGGCGATGCAGAAGTACGGTGATTTCATCAACCCCAATACCATCAAGACCAACGATATCGCGGCCGCCCTACGGGTGTACGGAGTCGAAGCGGCGCGGCAGAGTATCATCCTCGAGCTCGGTGGTGTATTCGGTGGTCACGGCATCAGTGTCGACAAGCGCCATTTGAACCTCATCGGTGACTACATGACACGAAATGGAGCATTTACTCCGTTCAATCGTAACGGCCTGAAGGGCAATGTCAGTCCGTTTACAAAGATGAGCTTTGAGACGACCTTGGCCTTCCTCAAAGACGCTCTTCTCGATGGAGACTGGGACGATCTCACGACACCCAGTAGTCGCATCGTCATGGGCCGGCTTGGCAAGATCGGTACGGGCGCGTTCGACGTTCTAACAAGGCTCCATGTAAAGAACGGGAAGAACCATGTAGGCTGAGCGTGACAGGTCAACAAAGGCTAAAGCAGATGGGAGATAGTTACGTAATTGGCGTTTTGGAGTAAATACCGGCAGGAGGTGTGACTATGTATTGTTTCAAAAGAGAGAGTGTAACTGTCTCATGTAAAAATCAATCAAATTAAATTCTTCCTAGTTCAGGATGTGTCCGGAAATTCTAAGTTAGCTCTGTAATGTAATGTGCACTCTAACTTCTTTCCCCGTATCCTTCATGGGATTTGAATGTGCAAAGTTGACTAGCCTACAATCATGCAGCCGACCGTCGTCCCATTTCGCCATTCTCTCTTTTTAATGCGCCGACTTGAACTATCCCAGACCTACTGTGTGAGCTAAATAGCGAGTTCGGTTCTATTCCTAACAGCACTATCGGTATTCGCTTTTAGCTCACGTCCCAGTTTCTAACACTCCATTGATCCCGCTCTATTAGCTCCGACCCTGCACAATCCAGTCGCCGATACCTACATCCTACACTACCTTCAGTATGCTAGGCAAACTCAAATCACCAAGATTGTGTGTGTATGTGTGGAACGACGTCGTCAGCCCTTTCGCCTACGAGACTTTGAGTGTGGTTTTTCATTAGGTGTCTCTCTTGTTTCTTTCACAAAGCACACACGTATGTAGGCAACCCTAAATTTCCGTACTCGGTTGACTGGTTTTTTTTGTTTTTTTTTTAAACGTAGAGTATCAAGGCTTCTCGGTGAAACTCGTAGACTAGTTGCGGTGTGATATCACCGTCCCCATAGAACGATGCTGCCTTCTTGGACGACGATATCACCAATGCGCCTGTCTTCTTAGCCGGGTTTATGAAGATGGTGGACTGGCGAGTCCGTAGGCTGGGCTCTGGTTGGTTTTATTTACCTCTGGTGGCAGTGACTTCGAGAAAACACGAGCTGAGAGGGTGAGAGTCGGTATAGGAGATGATGGGATGAGCAGAACTTTAAGGCCGGAAATACACCGCCGATTTAAGCCAAAATTATGTCCTAATAGTGACACCTTTTCAATTTAGCCTTTTTTTTGAGCGAGCGGCATGGTAGCCCAGATATCAAAATTCTCGTTCTTCACTCTCGATCTCGGTTCACACATTGGGGAAGTCGACCTAATCTCCCTCACTTACTTCTTTCTCATTTCCCGTCTCGCGACAATTCTTGCCATCATTACCTGATTCCGATGAGACTAGCCAGTCGAGGTGAGAAATCACCGAAATCTAATAAGCTCTCTAAAAATAAAAATAAAAATTTGACAAGGTACTTAAGTCGTCGTCGAAGATGGCGTGCATCCGTTGAGCCCGGATCTTTAATACTCCCATGATGAAGGGAACGCTGTGCCCCCACCTCCGGGGAACACACTGCAGGTTGCACACTCTATTCTGTCTTCGAACGCTTGTATTCCGAGTTCTAGGTTCATATGCAGACGGCGCGGCTGTGAGTGTTTGGCTCACTCCGCAATGATGTTTGCGGAGCCGAGAAAGCCGAGAAAGGTGTATGTGTTTCCTCCATTCTAGTACCCGGGGTCCGATAACCGAATATCTATTTATCAGTTAGTCGAGCTAGTATAGTAGGTAGGCCACGAGCGAAATACATACAGAAAGATAGAGAGAAAGACGTGAAAGGAGACAGAGAGACAGAGCACATGGAGAAGAAGAGAGGGAGAAACAGCATTACTCACTAACCCCATCACGTCGTAGCCCTCACCGAAGCCATGATAAAGGCAATACAACGCTCTTAGCGAACACGAACAGCACGTTTACGGTAGGCGTGTTCGGACTACTCCAGCTGCCATACGCCAACGCTCAGGGCAAGACGAAGGGGTTCTAGAGAGTCAATCACTTCGGCCAGGTTGTACAGTTCCTTAGTCTGTCCGAACCCAGGGAGACTGGAGGCCGGAAGCCGGTGCTCTAATTGTTAAGCCGTGTGTGATGCACTAGGTCAGATGTGAACATATTAGAAATAGGTGAAGTCACTAGAAGTCAAAAGAGAATCGTGATATCTGAATGAATGATATCTAGTAAGATTACAAATGGTAGCAATAAAGTTAATCAGCCCGTTATTTATACATTTGTTCCTCAATCTATATCACGACACTCAGTATAGTAAAGATGCAATAGTTAGTAGGATGACGGACAATAGTGTAAACGAGCACATGCCCAAACGCGAGAGCATTCCGACAATGGTAAGTAGCCGCATCACCCAGTTGGGTTCTACATCGATACAAGGTCTTACTATACTGGGATGATCGCGATAAATGGCCTAGATACATGCATGTATGTGCCACCCAACAGAAACAACTCGAACAATCAGATGTCAGTCACAGCGCAGTGAGGAAGTGTGGTTATTTGTTCAGTTCATGTTCAGATTCATGTGTTCAGTATCGCAGTGCTCGGTGGCCGACTGCCTTAATCACTGATGTACAACCCATGCCTTTAAAGCAATGCAAACACTAACGCCACGATTACCCTTTCCCTGTAAAAACCGAATCGTCATGCCATCCCAGAAGAATCATCAATCAAAGGTATCATATCCTCCACTGTCCTGTCGAGTCTATGTTGCTAGAACGCTTCAAGCACTCTAGTTGCGCTCACCACGGAGGCGACGAGCAAGCTGGATGTCCTTCTGCGGGGGTTGTTATTATATGTATAGCAATGCAGTGTGGGGTATGAACAGGTATACTAACCGACTGGATGGTGACACGCTTGGCGTGGATGGCGCACAAGTTGGTGTCCTCAAAGAGGGAGACGAGGTAAGACTCGACGGACTCCTGGAGAGCACCGATAGCCGAGGACTGGAAGCGGAGGTCGGACTTGAAGTCTTGGGCAATCTCACGAACCTGTTCATTTGTTAGTATACGTTGGTTAATGTGATGGGTATGTGTTGTTGTGTGATGTGGGGTACGCGACGCGTAACCATCCACGGTCGCGGATGAGGCAATCGCAGCCATAACCGATGACATGTTGAGACAGGCGGTGAGTGGAGTGAAGAGAAACAATAGTAAGACTTACGAGACGCTGGAAGGGGAGCTTGCGGATGAGGAGCTCAGTGGACTTCTGGTAACGACGAATCTCACGGAGAGCGACGGTACCGGGCTTGTAGCGGTGAGGCTTCTTGACACCTCCGGTGGAGGGAGCGGACTTGCGAGCAGCCTTGGAGGCGAGCTGCTTACGGGGAGCCTTGCCACCAGTGGACTTACGGGCGGTCTGCTTAGTGCGAGCCATTGCGAGTGACGATGTGTGATTGATGGATGATGTAGTTATTGATGAAAGACGCGATGGTCAAGTTGTTGTTGATGGATGCAGTTGGTAGATTGGATGGGTGGATGGAGATGAGAGTTGTAAGTGGAAGAGTTGGGGAGGGGTGGGGGAAAGGTTTAAATAAGTGAAAAAGGGCTGAGAGATCTAAGCCTGGCTGATTGTGCGAAAAAGCTGCAACGAAAGGCGGCAAATTCGTAGTGTACTTAGGTACTTAGGTATTGACTAGAGTGACTACACTAGAAGGCAGGTAAAAATGGCAGTGGCAGGGAGGGCATGGAACGGTGCAGGGGCCACCTGGAATAATAGCGCGTTTGGATGTTATTGTGTTCTCTGATTTTAGGGTGGGTCGGGCAGGCCGGGGCAATTGCAAGTTGTTGCGGTTTTTTCGGGGGGCAGACAGGGGTGCGGTTTCCTAGACTATCCTGTGTTGGAGTTCTTTGATTTTAGGTGGCAGTTCTCAACCGTAAAAATGTAGCTAATTTTTGATTGGCTGATGGAAATATCGAATATGCATAAAGAATGTTTTTTTATGGGGCACTTCAATGGGGCACGTCAAAAGCGTCCGAAATCATCAAAAGGTAGCACCTGACTATTCCTAATCTGGATATCTCAAGCCAACCACAGCACCCCAGACTTCACAATTTCAATTGTTAGATGACACAAATGTCATTCAACAGTCTCTATCTAGGTAGCATATTCATTGTTCGTACATTGCCTTGGACAAATAGGGACTGTTGATGGGCTATGATCAATGGTTCTAGATAGAAAGCGACTGTAATTAAACAAACATTGTCTCGTCAAGGGATGTAGTCACACAATACAATCATGTCAGTTAGTATATACTCATACATCTATCCATATCTAGGTATATCGATAAGAAAGAAAGAATTGTCTGCTGCCGTCATATATATCTCTCTCTTCAAAATGAACCCACCCATGTCCCCGGGTGACAGACAGACGGTGTAGTGTAGTGAATACAATGATGGCAACCTGTGTGTACCGAATGTGCCAGACCAAAATAGAAAGGCTTAATTAATTAGGTACCTAGGTAGCTTCTTCCTATTCCCAAATAAGTACCGAGCCTGTTGTGACTGCTAGATAATACAAGTACCTGCCAGTACACTGCATTAGTATGTAGTACCAGTCGTCGATATCTTTACCGAGTCAAAAGGGATTGAATATTTGACATAGGCAAGGTGGTAGCAGAATGCCATATCGATAATGTTATTCCTAGTTCGCCTCACCCATTTAGGATGCATATTGAGGCATGCAAATTAATGATTGGCTGGATCAGAAAGACCATCGAGAATCAGCCCGTCCCAGAAAGGGATAGCTAAACCGATTCCCGGGGGCTGGGCTGGTCGTTACTGCAGGCATTATACCTATGAATGGTATGGATGTAGTGTATGTATATCTTAGCAGAACCTCCCTTGAATGCCCCAAAATAATTTGTTATCATTTTTTTTTATTGGTTAGTTCCATCATCGGCTCACTCCACTACGCCCATTCTTCTCTATCAATTCTCGACGAGCCAAAATTGGAGCCATTATTTTGGTGGCTGATTGCCCCAGGCGCTGCCCAGGCACACACACGCATGCATGATCCACAGCAACGAGTCGCGCCCGCGTCTACTCGCGTGTGCTACCCATAATACTTACCGGTTGATTGTACCTATGCTCCTATATTTGGTGGGTAAGTACTTACTTACCTCAACTCTTTATTGTAGTAGTGCTGCTGCTGCTGCTGGAATCGGTTCTCTTCTCCTGGGCTGATCTGATTTCACCCGCCCACTCCACTCTTTTCCTATTTAACAACCCGTCCCTCTTCCCCACGTTCCTCCCAGTCCTTCTAATACTACTTCTATCTACCAATACATCCATCTTCAACCGCCCATTCTCAGCCTCAATCGCCATCTGTTCATTGCCTCGTGCAATCATACACTTTACTACATCCTTAATAAACTTCAATTAACATGACTGGACGTAAGTACCCGCACATCTATCCATCGTCACATCCATCATCGGGTTTCCCCATCCTGTTCCCAGTGTCAACAGTTTCTGTTGCCAATCGCGTCGCGTCGTCAAATCTTGTCTTACTGACGCGTCCTCTCTCCAGGCGGCAAAGGTGGCAAGGGTCTTGGAAAGGGTGGCGCCAAGCGTCACCGCAAGATTCTTCGTGACAACATCCAGGGTATCACAAAGCCCGCTATCCGACGTCTCGCTCGTCGTGGTGGTGTCAAGCGTATCTCGGCCAGTATGTCCCTCACCTACCCTTCATCCTCCACCTCAGTATGTGGCACGCATGTCTAACCTCGTGTTTTCCTATAGTGATTTACGAAGAGACCCGTGGTGTCCTCAAGTCATTCCTCGAGGGTGTCATCCGTGACGCCGTCACCTACACCGAACACGCCAAGCGCAAGACAGTCACATCACTCGATGTTGTTTATGCCTTGAAGCGACAAGGCCGCACCCTGTACGGTTTCGGTGGTTAGAGCGTTTTTGTCTCGGTTGGGACTAGGGAGTTCATGTCTGTTACGAAATGTCATTTCTTCGCACACGCGCATACACACTACATACATACATTTGCCACAGAGCATGCGTCGCCTGGTGGTTCTGGTCATGACGATCATGGGGATGGGTTCTTGCTTTTTCAAGGGGTGTTACATGTACCATAAATCAGGGTTATGGGAGTCTACCGGGTTCGTTTGAGGACAATCAATCAATCCGCCAAGGAACATTTGTGAACAACCGTTGTCTTTACTACTAGTGCTTGTTATGATTGATGCGTGTCATGTTCTTGCTCCATTGTAGTAGTATTGGGTGTCTATTGTAAGTTCTTGTGGTGAATGTCACTTTGTGTAATGTAGTCTATTAGGTGCTCCATCCTACCATTGTCCCTCTAGGTAACTGGGCAGCTGTATGTTAGGTCCACTAGGTTTATTATCATGCTTGATACTGTCATATCCAAGGCAGCCCAATAATATTCATATTCATCTACCATTGTACTAGATTAAAGTTGCCGCATAACAACACCAATTCAGTCTGATGCGTGACTCAATCGCATCGTCAGGCAGATAGATAGCAACAAGTAGACGGTAGCCTAATCTAGTATGAGTCATGAAACCAGGTCACCCGGATAACTTATTCCCCACATGCTTCATAGTGTATCATACCGACTTTTGTAAATCACAGAGTCATTCAGTGTGGGGGGTAGTTGTGTTTTGTTCATCCGAGTTTGAACTCGGACCATGTGCATGTAGATGTGGGTCTCTAATTATAGGGTAGGTTCTGCCGCTTTAACGGTCAGTATATCAATCCTGTGAAGTAGGGATCGCACAATTATATTTGGAGTGTGTAGAGCAAAAATGCTTTCTTAGTTTGGCGTGTTTGTGTGTATTCATATAATGTGTTGCGAGGTGGTTGGCGGTTTTGAGGGTAATGTTGGTGAAATTGCATACGAGATTTGTATAATTACTCACTTAATGTTCAACATCGTTTCATCAACATTTTCAAAATAACACCAACTCCCAACAGAAATACCATAGAAAGTATCATGATTTCTATTTATTCAAATACCAAGTACAATGTGTTCCTGTAGCTCCCAAAGGTTTGCTTCGGATGGAACCTGAGGGTGAAGTTGGTATTCTGGATCATGCGACTACGTCCCTTGCTACTGCAACTCGTTGATTCACCAATAAGCAAACGAATGCATGTTTCATGGTGCATTGGGACATGGAAATATTCGCGCGCTCCTACGTTCTAATTCATCACAACTGACATCCAACGTCGCTGAATGGCTTGTGCGAGTTACTAGCAACCTTGTTGACCACACATGGAATCGCGGGGCGAGTTCTCGCGGTGCCCGCTATGTCGCCGTTTTAAAAGGGAAAGAAACTCTACTGTGAGCTCCGGAAGTGTCACAGAGGTGCGGCGGCTGTGCTCATAGGTCTAGGGTGGACATCTGCTCCAACTGCGCGATGGTATATTAGGGGATGTAATATGTACTTGGGCGAGGAAATCAATAAAATACTACTGGGATATATTCATATCAATGCGATATGTGTAGCAGTACCTCAGGCAGTTGTTATCAGGACCCTGTGCTATACCCACCATAATTCGTAGTAGATCAATTATACCATGGTTTATCAATGGTAAATAGTTCATTGCCTCGTGCACATATTATATGAAACTTACCACGCGTTGGTAGGCTACTACGATATAAAAAAACGATAGCGGCATAGCTCAGCGGAGAGCCTAGGTAATTACGGGCATGCTATCATCTCAGTGACCCGGGTAGTGAGAGGCGATAGATAGTTAGGATGCACACATGGGACGCAGAGAATTTGGCTCATAGTAGAATATACGACTGAGGTAGGTAAGCATCTGGGACCTGTTAACTAGTGGCAGTTCGGTATAGGTATGAGTGTCTTAAGAGTGCCAATAAGGGGCACATACTAGAGACACAGTAGGGGATTGAGAGATATATAGGAGTTTAGAGTAGGCGGGACGAGATGCTGTATAGAGCTCTACGTGTGACATGGGCGCGGGGACGTGGGCTACGCTTTGTCTGACGTAAATCAATGGTGCTACGTGGAGGATGTTCGGCGTTAACTCTCGAACTTATGCTGACAAGCTACCTCCTGGAATGGCCAGAGGGGATGGGTAAATCAGATCACGGGGATCATCCGAGCGGTTGAGTTAGCCATGAGTGGACTAAGGGTTGGTGGCACAAGGTGGTAATCCGGCCATGCCTGTAAGGCTTAGACAGACGTATCGGTGCGTTTCGCGGATGTCATCCTGCGACGGCGTCACGAGTTGTGGGGGTTCAGCTTCGTGAGGGTGGCTATTGGAGACATGCTGTAGTTGAAGCTGATGCTTTAGTTTGAGTCCCATCCCTCCGCGATGAACGGTCATCAGGCACTATCCAAGATAGCTTGTGCCATCTGTGTTCGCTATTTAGAACTCTGGCCTATGAATGGTTCGTCTGTATGCGTGGCCTCTATGATGAATAACAAGGCGAGAGGATTGAGTGGACTGTTGGGATAGCTGAGAAAAGACGAGAGGCAGGCGATCTGATGGTGTTACCTCTCAATCAGGTACCTATACGCGGCTCCTGTGGCGGAATGCTCCGTTATTGTAGATATTATGAACGAGACTGCCCTGGTACGGCCGAATGAGTGAACGCGCAGTATGTATGCTAACACACGGGTCCCGGGAAAGTCCTCCGGATTGCTTGTGAAACGGTGACGGTGGAGATCATTTGGTCGAGGAGGACCTTAATTGGTGGATATGCTGCTGTAGTGAACTCATACATGACGACTCTCTTGTTTAGCATATTGGCACAATCTGAGAATTACCATGCCCGAGGCATGTACTAGCTAATCTAGAAGATCCATACATTTACATATTGTGTAGTGCGTAATCGTGGCGTTGCACTCTTCATGTTGGGCTGGAAAGCCGATCGATCTGATTATACTAGCCACCATCGTGGTTTGAGGCCTCACACCCTCACCAACGCCTGCTGGATCGTGTTTTTCTTTCTCATTTCTTTTACCTAGACCGGTCGGCGCCAAATAGCGGACTGTGACCAAGCTGTCATGACTCTACGTAAGTGCAATGAAGAAGGCAACATGCATGGGGATAGGGCTAGCCAACGAATGTGTCTTGGGAACCTTCCGTGCAACGGTAACATTCATAATCCATCTACTATTGGCGACTCAACGAGTGCCCGATACATTAATCTAGGTTGATGGTCTATCGCTTGCCTCGAGCAGGAAAAGCCCAAGACGAGTCGATTAGAACGCCATGGCCGGTATTTGTTCAGACGGGCTCTTTGTCTGAGGAGGAACTCGGTCTCGGGGTGTCCGCACGAGGCCAGCGGAAACCATTCGTTGAGAAGGCTGCTATACTCTCCCTACCAAGACTTCTCGACCATAACTCTTGGAAGTTTTTTTTTTTGCTGTTGTTGGCCACCACTATGTTCAGCGTAGCAAGGTTCAGTGGTGTAGACTAGGCACATCAGATACACCGAATTAGGAAAAAGATACGAGAGGCGCCTCTTTTTTTTTTTTTTCCTTTCTTCCTGCAGAAGAGTTGGATTGCGGCGTTAACGGCAATGAAAGTGATAACAGCAACAGCAATGTGGGTGTAACCATTGACTGGCTTCCAGCACTTTCGGTACCGAAGCCTCAGAGATGTGGTAATATCTCGGATGGTTCTGGAGAGATGTGGTGTAGACTAGGAGATCTCGGTGCCGCCCGGACGCCGTCACAACAGCTCTCCTGCAATTCAGCGCAGACGAAACAAACGGCCCACCTGTAGTGTAGTTGGTTAGCGATCTTATGGGTCGAGGGATCGATCCCACGTCAACTCCGGGTGAGAACTGTAACCAACAAGACGGTACCGCACATGTTACTGTATGCTGTACGTACCTACACTACGCGCGCATCCTATCCGCATCCCGTACATGCACAAATTTCTTTTTTTCTTCTTTCCCTTACAATCCCACGTGGTGGCGTCGCCGGTAAATCGGGGTCCAAAGAACTGATTGGCTCTGACGCTTCGTGGCACTGTTGCAATTACCTCGTGAATAGATGTTCTGAACAGATGGTAGATCGTGGCTGTGCGCATAAGTGCGATGTAACATGCACTGTTGGCTCGTATGGCATTTCCGATGCTTTCCCATCATTGCGAATCCCTTTTTGTTTTTTTTTATTCCGTCGGCACATCTCATTACCAAGCGGGCGCAAGGTTATTGATTGGTACACACACCTCTTCAAGATGACAGGGGGGTGAATCTCCGGTAAACTGCATGACTTCTAGGCTTACCTATGCATACTTAGGTAGCGAGAGGTGTAGTGTACGATACAGTAGATAGAATCGGAATGCACCCACCTACACATGCATTTACACACCACCTCTCATGTTTTCTTTCGCTACCTTATTCATGGATGCTACCCTATTTTAATCACCTGACCTCGACATTATATTGAATGACGAGAGCAAAAGGGCTGTAGACGGGTCACGAGACCTAGTGGTGACTAATACCCGCGGCTTTCCGTCGTTGTTGACTCATCCTACAATTTTCTGGGCGGCCTCCATCCCTCTCGGCCAGAACGTTCTGTCTCTACACCTGGCGTGCGGGTATTGTTGTTGTTATACATCAACTCGATGGTTCCGTTGACGGCTCGTGATAGCTCGTAACAGCTCGAAGGCCCTGGATGCTCCTAAAACACAGCGCTGCATAGGGAAAATTCAAGGTTACGGTGCTAGACCGGTCTGGCCGACGGAAGGGAGAAGGAAAATTCCAGACTGTTGTTACAAACACTGCAGAGAGGGAACTGATTGGTAACCTGCCGCCTGCGCAGGTACACTACAGCGTACAGCGTTAGTGTAAGCACACACAGCCACATCTGGGCCACGAGCCATATGGAGGGGGGAGTGGGTAGCGTAGGGACCATGTAGGAAGGGGGGTGCAGATCATGCAGACCGTATACGGGTAGAGACTAGCAGGGCACCGCGCGGCAGAGAGAGCGCGGCACTCACGGCAGAGCAACAATGGTTGACAGGGTTAGTTTGGGGTTCCACAACAGCTTGGAAAATTTTCGATCGCGAGATCCAAATCCTCGGGTCTCACTCATGGGAACGCGGCTCGTCTGACAGGTCTAAGAATCTCTCTAGGCTCGATATGTACCCGGAAGCTGCCCCGATATTCCATGCAGGCACCGATAATGGCGTTAGTCTGGCCCGTATGGTACGTGCGACACTTCCCATGTACCACTTGACGATGCACTCATTCACACATACACACACACACACCTACATGACATACGTACATACCTAGTTAGTACCTGGTGTAGCTGTAGGCACACCACCTGTTACACAAGATAGCAGAGGTAATAGTGTGATAGATCCTAGACTACATGAAAGTGCATGGTAGTAATGCTAAATGTAATGGGGTGGCAGGTGAGAAGGATGAATGCAGTCGGGCAGTCAATCAATCAGTCAGTTAGTTCGTGGTCTGGCCGGCGTTTGGAGCATAGGTAAGGTATAGTACCCATATATTTCTGGCTGACTGCATCTCGATCGATAGCCGACGAAGCTGAGCAATAGTGTAGGCATGGTTGTCATCGTGATTATGATTGTGACTATCATGATTGGATTTTGGTGGTTGTGTGAGTAATGCTCAGTCATGATGTCTACCGGAATTAGTTTTGTGACAAGTTCGGATACTACTCGGTGTTTGCTTGGAAATACTATCTAAAGTTACCCATTTAATACCGAGCATGACTGCTGACACATCTCGTCTACCTGCAGATGCGGGAAAATTTCCGTCTCTCGGTCAGATCGCGGGCTGGAGTTAAGGCCGGGTTCAAACTCTCCCCCACCTTCTCGGCTTTTGGTGCCTAGTTTCTTTACGCCGTCCCGGCTCTCGAATCTAATAATAATCATTTACCTAGTTTAGTACGGTCAGTACCTACATGTTCAGGCTATGCACACAGCACGGTACCTGTATTACCATAGGTACAATATAGCCTTATGGGTAGATGAGACTGGCTATCCAAGGAGGTATCTAAAGGTAGGCCAGATGATGTGCATCTGTGGAGCGTTGGGCAGGAGATGCTTATCCTTTACGTTATAGTCTATCTACTCGCATCTATCTAATGGTTAGATTATTGTTCGTATGGGATTCAGGGGCCCTTTTATCGATATTATTGATGACTACCTACTAGGCAGTGTAAAGGCTCCTCGTGTTTGTTTAGAGCTGATTGATCTTTGCCGCTTCGTGTAACCAACCTGATCTTACCGTCTGCCACCCAAGCATCTCGCGAACCATCTCACGAGAGCCTCTTAGGAATCTCTGATCATAAGCTCTGATCACGAGGTGCCATGCAAAGAACTAGGACTAAGGGGGATTGAATAAGCGAATTGGTATACAAAATGGGTTGAAACCCCGGTGTTGCCGGCAACTTAGTCGTTAGTAGGTAGACGGAGAAAGGTAAGAGAAAGGGGGATGGTGGTGATGATGGATGATGGTAATGATAATAATGGATGATGGATGGCGCATATGGATGGTACATTGATGTGCATCGATGAAGGATGAGTGAGAATATGAGAGGGACACGAAACTCGGCGTCCCGAGACTATGGGCGCTAATAATACTGAAGATGGGTGGGCTGGGCTTGTTGGTTGGCTGTAAGCCCTGGTTGCTGCCCGGCTAGAACATCTAGATATAGCGATCGGGAACCCCGCTGCAAGATGCACGCAAGCAATGCGAGCATTGATTAATTGATTGTTGCATTTCCATTTTTAATCCCGACCAGTAGGTACCTAACCCAAGATGCGCAGAATTTTTATTCCTCATCGCGGCTTTTTTTCTCCCTTTTCCAGATGAAAAATTTCCCTTGTCAGCTTGAATCTCTACACTTCGTGAGCCGAACTTTAAACCGACACACCGACACACCGAGAAAAGTCAGAAGCGATAGCTGAATACACTGCTACTTACTTAGCTACATAGTACACTAGACTTCAGGCAGTGCGGGGTCCCGCATCGACCGACCTCAGGTTGATAGATGTCTTAGTGGCATGTTGTATCGTGATCTAGTGGATGAGCCGATGCCCGTGCGACTTACAACCCACTGTACTGGGCTACTAGGTACACTATAACTCACCATCTTAGACCCACTAATAAAGCCAGACTTGATGTAGATGTCATATCGAACGAATTACTCTTAATAACTGCCGAATTTTCATGTGTGTCTCATGATAGATAGCTTAATCTTCTTTCGAGTTGTTTTCGGCTTTTGTAACCGGGGCGTTTTATTCAGGTGGCAGGACTTTCCTGATGGGGAGGAAAGGATGTGTAGAATGCTGATTAACTATCGCCGAATGCTGTAACCGATATTTTATGTCAAACAAACTCCGTTGTTCCTTTCGGTACCTTGGGCACGTGGCGATGCATTAGATCAAGTCGGTAGCGGCGGGATAAAGTCAACCCGCAGAGGGAACGACGAAAGTAAAAAATAAAAATAAAATAAAAATACAAATAAAACATGGAATAATGGGATAATTCTTTGTCACTCCTGACTGAATAAGTTTAGTCTAGTTTTTAAGTTGGGTCATGTAATTCTGATTAATCCGATTATCCAATAGCCCCTGGCAGGCATAGGCTCTGTCAACTACAGGCTACAGAGAAATGAACTTTGGAATCTGCTTGGAAGTTTGTTCGATGCAATGTTCCTCCTTTGCGCATAAGCGCGGTAAAAAGTATTGTATGAGCCATGCGGGCGCGCCTGAAGGACCGGCCAGTGGGCCGGTGGGTCAGTGGATAGACCCGAGGTCCTTCCTGTCGGAGGCCGGCGGTCTGGTCTAAGCCGTGGCCTGGTTGTCTTGTCACCAGCTCTACTGGGTACTATAGTACTAGTAGATGCTACTACGAGATGCTACTACCATCTAGTAGAACTAGCCATCTAAAACAATGTTTGTAGGCAGGGTACTTTGTTATGTAGCCTTTGTTTTATGGTTACACGTACAAACAAAATGGCTAGCTTGCATCAATTAGCGCATTCTAAAAACAACCTCTGTCTGGGTTAGTAGGTAGCTATCTATCTATCTTACTTAGGCTGCGCTTTTCAAGGTTATCCATCATCTATACGAACGCCTGAGAGAAGTATCTTGGGTAAGTTTAGGTACCGGCAAAGCGCAGCCACTCACCTAACCCTTGACAGCACATGTCATAGCCCAATACGTAGCCAGGTTATCCTTCCTAGCGCCTTGTCAAAGGTTAAAGACAGGTAAGATTCACTGACACTATATGATGTTTGGGAGTGGTATTTTGGATAGAGTTAGGTGTGTGTGTGTATATCTTGACCGTACTACAACATGGATGTGTGTATACCTGGACCGAGGTATTGGGTCGGTGTTGGGTTGTCTACAAAACGTATTATACCTAATCAGGTAAGTATTGACTCACCGGGAAAGGTCTCGCCCTGCCTAGACAGCCAGTGCCTAGACTCGAGGATTCACGGTTCTCAAGCATTTCTGCGTATGCATCTTTAGTACAGTACAGTACACTCACGGCAATACAGTACTGTATGAAAAAGTGAACCCGGTACGGCTGAGGAGTTCCGCGAGACTGCGAGAGGCGAGGCCAGCCCGTCTTGGCATCTCCGCTAGAGTGTCTCGCTTCAGTACTTACAATGCTCAGTACATGGCTCAGTACACTATGCTGCCGAGTACAGGTAATGCCCCGCTAAAAAATCTCTATCATCGCTGCCCGCCTAGGCACTGCGTTTGTGGCTCTAATCCTAAAAGAGAAATGTAGCCTGTCCCATCTACGTCATTCCACGTCAAGTTTGGGTACCCCAGGCTCGAAAAGTATAGGCACTCTTATTTTTCCCTCTCCAAGTTGGTTCATCTGGGTCGGC
The DNA here is from genome assembly GCA_022495195.1 of Xylaria digitata. Lineage (NCBI taxonomy): Eukaryota > Fungi > Ascomycota > Sordariomycetes > Xylariales > Xylariaceae > Xylaria > Xylaria digitata. Next base: position 205,433 of record MU376998.1, read on the forward strand.
CGCACCCCCCAGCCCTACCATCGTCAGCTACCATCGTCAAAGTTGAGTTTGTCATCCAACAAACCAAGTTCCACAACCTCCCCCATTACCCCATCATAGGTATATGGTAGTAGGTACTAGGTAGCTCTATTTGTTTTGCACAAAGTAATGGATTATGAAAGCACCGCGGCTCGAGCGGGCCGCCACAGTCATTCATTATGGAGAGAAAGATCAAAGGCCGCCCTGCCTGCCGAGGGACAGCGGGAAGGAGACACCATACCAAACCTTCACCTGACCAATAGGTTTTCCATTGTCTCCGGATCTCTTCCTTTTTACCAAAAGTCCTTGATTACCAACATTGTCGGCTCTCGTCTCTTTTGCATAATTATTGTCAAGATAAATAAAAGTGAGGGAGGGAGAGAGGGGAAAAAGAGAGACGGAGAGGGACTGGCCAACAAGTCTATCTCGATCCCATCCAGCTTGCCTATCCAGCTTGCCCACTTTTCCCTCTCACACGCACATCAATTGCTACCTACTGTGCATCCAGTCTATGCTACATAGTACATCTCGGCCACTACATCCACACCTTTCCGTACATCCCTATACTACTACCCGAGTGGATACACCAAATCTAGCTACATGGTATACATACATGGTATACATACATCTTATACTTGCAGGGATCATATGTAGCACGACGTCTGTCAACTTATATACCTCCAGGCCATCCTCATACGTCAGGTACTCTTCACACACTACAACTCAGTCAGTCCACACAGAATAGTAGTACCATACAGTACCTACTTAATATTGATACCTATCCCTCATTTGGACTACCTATATCTAGACTCGTTCGCCACCCTCCCACCATCACCATAATCCATCATCATCATTGCTCTTCTCCCCCCCGCACAACCCTGACAAATATCTGTCATCAAACTATCTGATTACACCTTCCTGGACTTTGCTATTATCAACTACGATGCTTGCGCATAATAATTACCCTTTCTACCACGGACAACAACAACAACATCATCATCATCATCATCAACCTCAACTCAACAACCAACAACAACTACAACTACATCAATATAACCAACAACAACAGTTACGTCAACAACAGCAGCAGCAACAACAGCAACAACAACAAGACCACTTCGCCTTCTCCACAACACTCGATAACATACCCACAGCCGCTGCTGCCTTCGCCGTCACACAACAATATCAACACAGGCGGCCCGCCACCTCGAGCAGCCAGAGTGTGAACTCGATGCCCTCGAACTCGTGGATGTTACATGGCCAGCAGACACCCAGACAACAACCCCAGCAATTTGGCCACCAGCGAGACTCTTCTTTGTCATCGGTGGGCTCCAACCCACCCGCCTCGTCATATAATGCCAATACCGCGAACCCTCAGATCGCCGTCACTGACGCTGCTGGGGATGGTCTGCGCGATATTACTGGCGCAGCTGACAACAACAACTATACCTTCGGCATGACGAAACCTATGGCCATACCCGACAACTTCTACGCTAATCCAATAGGTTCCTTCCATGGTGGCCATGGTGGCGGGGGAATGAATGGCCATAATGTGATGGGAGGTATGACCACGGCCGACGCACTGCCCGCCCTGACGGGAGCACAGCAGCAGAAGCAAGGGGGTTTGGCGCCCGCAGACATGTCGGCATCTGGCCTGCCCACAAGGTCTCGCCCTGTGTCGGTGGCGAGTTCAATAGGGGGTGACTCACCAGCGACACCATCCTTCCACGAACACGAGGACGAGCATAGGAGGCCTAAGAATGGTGAGGGACCCGATTCTCCGGTTCTATTCCCTCTCGACTCAGACTTTGAGTACGTTAATGATTGCTTACACTTCCGTTTCGATGATATAGCCTTTGCGAACAGTGCCAACACGCCTAAACTTGATCGCACTATGACGGATGTGTATGGTGATGAGCTCTACAGCCCCAACTTCACGATAACATCGGCATCTCCACCACCGCAAACTCATCTGGCTATGTCACCGCCTAGCGACCTGTTCACACAAAGGATACAAACTGCCAATTTATACGCCGCTGCTCAGTCTCCCGTATCGAACGATTCGGGAGCTCAATCTCCATTCCGCCAGGGCTCGCCATATGCTTCGACAATAAACGACTTCCCCAAGGTGGGCACGAATCGAGCACGTCTGGAATCAGCTCAGCAACTTCGAGAGAGGAGAAAGGCAGAGGAGGACGCAAAACAACTCCAGCGACAGATGGCGCGACACTCCCAGCAAGGGCTGCAGCAGCGACACCAGCAACAAAGCACCCCGACCACAATCTCCCCAAAAGACGCCGTATTGGAATTCAATGAAACAGATGCGGATTCAACTTTCCCACTGTTCCCCCCGCAGGAGACGAATATATATGGCTTGGGGCAAAATAGTGTAAACACAGACATGAGCAGGGCAGCATCACAACAATCGGCGTCGCCATTTCAATCTATGTCTACGACACCGGTGCAGAGCGGGTTTAATTTCTCTATGCCCTCTAATGTTCAGCTTCCGCAGCAGTACCCGTTCATCCCTCGACAACCGCAACAACAACAACAACAGCAACAGCAACAGCAGCAGCGGCAGCAGCAGCAGCCGCCGCCGCCGCCGCCGCCGCAACAGCAACAACCGCGTCAACAACAGCTGACACCATCGGCATCGACATTTTCACGCATGAGTTCAGCCGAAGCAAGCAACACTGATGGTGGCAGCAGCAACAATGGCGGACCTGCACAGAGGCCGGATAGGACAGCGGCAGACGGCGGCACATACACATGTACTTACCATGGCTGTACGCTACGGTTTGATACACCTGCACTGCTTCAAAAGCACAAGCGAGAAGGGCATCGACAAGTCAGCACATTGAACCACCTCCGGAGCCCCGGGATCATTGGACAAGCAGCAGGCAGCGTGGCCAGCAGCCAGGCGGGGCCTCATAGATGTGATAGGATTAATCCGAGCACCGGGAAGCCGTGCAGCACGGTGTTCTCCAGGCCCTACGATCTCACGAGACACGAGGATACGATACATAATGCAAAGAAGCAAAAGGTGCGATGCGGACTCTGCACGGAAGAGAAACTATTCAGCCGGGCAGACGCGCTTACGAGACACTACCGCGTATGCCATCCTGACGTTGATGTCCCTGGCAAGCACCGTCGACGAGGCGTGTAAGGCAAGAGACGATGCAGCAAGCAAATACCACGTGTCAGTTCCAAAGCTCTGTTCTGGAAGGGGGGCGGCGGCCCCCTCTCGCGATACTCGGTATACGACAGGACGATATTACGGTAGTCACACTACGTTGCGTTGCGTTGCGCCACGCCACGCCATGCCACGTCGTGCTATCGAGTTGTGCGTCGATGGTGGTAGAAGATTCGAGGGCTTGCGATGCGTTGACGCTCGGACCATATTACAACAAGGGAGGGAGCCACATGATCGACCTAAACGTATACTTATCTCTGTCGAAAAATCAGGGTCCAGCATCAATAGCTCATGCAGGGACCTGTGGGGGCGTTCCCTGTTTAGAGGGGCTTGCAGGGCTTGCAAGTGGCCGTCTATGGTTCTTGAGGACCCCTAAACCACCACTTAACCTATTCAAGACTAATGCCGAAGGGGCCTCCCCCGGTTTTCCCGACCATTCGAGCCTCCCCATTGGCCGGCCATGCCATGCTTATGACGTTGACCATCCCTCCATGCATCATCCCGAGTCACCACCTACGTCATGCTGCGCTTCGTCCCCTTCCCTCTCGAGACGAGCTTGACGACAACATTATATCTTATCGTCACAATGTTCCCCTCTCTTCTGCGCCTGCGCGACAAGCGACTGCGCCAATTTTTCACCGGCTTGTTCTTTGTCTCGCTTTCACGGTCGCCTATTACCCGAATGGCTCCCTACTGCAACCGAATTCCGCTCCTCGTCTCTGGATGGGGGGTGTTGTTAACACATCATACCATCTAGCATGCACGAATCAAGATTCCTTGCATATACCCTATCTATTTATCCTCTTTTTTCTACGTCATCATTGGGGTCCAAATAATGTCTAAAGGAATCGGTCAGTTGGGAATTTAGACACGCTTTCTTCCTGGCATTAGCCTTTCTTTCTTTCTTTTTTTTCAATCTTTTTTTTTTCCCTGCTTTTCAATTCTATTGTAATTTATTCTATCTATTACTTGTATTCTACCTTTGCGACTTTTCATTGGGTAGAGGCATTTGATATTTCCTTACACGGCGCACTAAGCCATGGGTGTTGATGCGACTGACGGCTCGCCATACACCTTTTAGACGATGGGACGAATTTCTTATATGTAACGAGAGAAAACCATGTATGATAGGTATACCCAACCATAGACGGGCAAGGCCCCCACCGCTGACGAAAAGGCTGGCCCCTTTACGGGGTTATGGATGATGGTGTACGATAAAATGGGATGAAGTGTTTAATTGGATTAGACGAATTCGAGAAAATCGGTTGAATTCGAACTCATGTTTATTGGATGTTGCATATCGTGGTGTTCGGGATACAGGGCGAAGAAACGTAGAATACGAAATGAACAATGCATAATGACATATGACGTAGTCGAGTTCTAAAAATATATACTCTTGGTTCCCATGGGATAGAATATAATGGATACTTATCAATCAATACGATGCCGTGATCGGCGGATGAATTTACTTGACTCGGCTGACTGCGCATCATGATTTTCGAATGCATGATCGATGAAATAAATACTTTGCGGGGAAAAATAAAGATACACTAGATCCGGGGGGCTTTGACGTGCGACCGAGTATGTCATAGGCGGAGGCTTTCATGGATGTGCCCGGGTGCTGGCTTTTTTTTTTTTTTTCCCTCTTCTTTTTTTTTCTGGGTCGCTGGGCAGTGGCTGGGAAAAGATCCGGATAATGGATGCATTTGGGCAGTACCTACTTACTGTTTGGGCTCCGGACCATTTCATTAATTGATTTAACCTCGTCTGTTTTGGGGTTGTGCTACCTACCCCGCTAACGTGGAGTACTTATACTATTTATTTACATCATTGTCCGGGAGCCTGGTATTGGGCAGTTACAGCTCGTGCATGCATGTGGATTGCTGCCAACTGTTGGGAACCTCGCAACGTCGGGGCCGGTGTGTCGAGGATGGATATTGTGCGACGCGACGATAATAAGGCCTTGGATGGTGGCTAAAATTAAAGCGACGAGGTTGAGGAGGAGGAAGTAGGCTATGTATTCGTCCGATCTCTTGACAAACTGTGTCGTGGTTGTCGTCTGTAGGGGAACTCGTGGGCTTCAAATCTAGTATGGTTGAGTTTTAACTCAAGTGCACTGTGACGGCCTCGGATACCTCTCTATCGTGTAGGTTTGGTCAGTTGCTAGGTAAATAGTAGGTCCGCCCTCTAGCCGGGTGAACAGGGTTCCAAGGGGGCCAGCCGATCTAAGAGGCAGGCTTCACACTAGACATAGATGCTGTCGAGAACTCGAATGCTCGGTTTGCCATGTTAGACAGATGCAGCATATCAGATAGAATAGTTTAAGATTTTCTTTATATTGAACTATCATTTTCGGGGTTTTCCTTGCTTTTGACCCATACTCTATATTTTCCAATCCATTCCCTAAATATGTTTAGACGACGCGAACTATCGCGATAGATGGAGAGGATAGTAGGGAGGGAGGAGGAATTCCTACTCCCGCATGCTATATACGTTTTCTAGACCTTGGGTTCTTTCACTCGCCCAATACTGCTGCTCGCGCATCTGAGAATAGGGGTGTGATACCCGTCCAGAGTTGGAACTATCATCAATCAAACAATTAGTAAATAGAAGTCAAGATGAGCATCATATTTTTCCTCTTGAATGGTACTTACCTGGTAATACCCCTGCGACGTAAGCACCTCGAGGCCCGGGATCGTAATCCAGCCCGAGTCCTCGGCGAGCCCCATGAGTGGAGTGTGCCGGGGCTTGTATGCCATCTCGAGGAATATCCGGCTCCGCCCCGTCTGCCGCGGCTGCCTTAACACCGACACGAGCAGCTCTCGCATGGATGTGTCCACGGGTCGGTCGGCCGGCACCGTGCTGATGATGACGCTCGGTAGTTGGCGGACATGACTGGCGTCCTCCACGTGAACGAGATTGTAGTCTTGAGGGAACGAGGAGATGATCTCTTCCACCGCTGTCTTGTTTCGCGCTACGAGGTAAATAGGGCTAAAGCCTAGAGAGCGTTGGGCGTAGACAGCCGCCCTCGTAGTACCACCGGACCCTACCACCATACTGCTAAGAGTTTGGTCCACCGTGCTAGCAGGCAGCGTGAGCCCAGCATTGCGCAGGGAATAAACCATACCCATCCAGTCCGTGTTGTCACCAAGAAGGCGGACCTTTCCTTCTTCGGACGTGACTGGGATGATAGTGTTGACAGCGCCAATCGCCCTGGCGCTATCAGAGACATCATCTACTAAAGGCGTAATATCGAGCTTCAGTGGTATTGTGACCGAAGCACCGCCGAAATTGGGCGAACGGATTAGATCTCGCACATCGGTGGCCACGTCAGTCTCGAAGAGCGAGTACTCATGTGGTAACCCCGCCTGGTGGAATAAAGTATTATGCAAGGCTGGAGACCGTGACACCGAGATGGGCTTGCCGAATAGATAGAACTGCTGCTTCTCTAGCTCTCCGATCAGGGTTAGACCACGTCGGATCTCGGTCGCCGAAAGTTGTCCAGGCGCTGCCTTGAAGGGCAAATCAGGATGTGAGACAGGCGTGAGGAAACCATTCAGTATCCGGGATAGCTGGCCAATGGTGCCCATGTTGAGAGCAATGATCGGCTTGCCATGAGCCGCGAACATCCTATCTCTGAAACTGGCCAGGGCGAAGTTATCGTCCATCTTCTTGGCTACGCCCACGAGCTTGATCACGTCACCATATTCCAAAGCTCGGTTATACCACGTCTGCCAGCCGCCATTCTTCCAGGAGAGCTTGCCCTCGGGGTCATGGTGGGAGGCAATGACGCGTGTAGACCCTCCACGCATCTCTAGGATCGCCTTGATCGTGGCATCGGAGAGCCCCACCTCGAGATCGACGTACTCGACGCCGATCCGCATGGCCGTCCTGTAGAGAGGAAGTATCTCCTCTTCGGAAGCGTAGGTAAACCGGCCTCCTTGTGACTCGGAACGGACCGTGAAGACAATAGGCAACTTAGTTGCAGAGCGTAACAGTGAAATTTGGTTGCCTACTGATTCTGGGGATAAATCCTCGAGGAGATCCACACGGAGTTCGACAGCATCAGAGCCTACGCAGACCCTCGGGATGATTTCGAGTCTCGATGAGACGTTAGGCATTGTCAGTGAGACGAAGAAAGACGAGTTCTTCTTCCTGACATCGTCAAAATGGGTGCTCTTCCCGCCGATCATAGAGGCAAAACGCACAAAGTCTGCGGGAGGCTCGAGGAGGCCACCCGAAGGATCCAAGTACGGGCTGTGGTACTCGTAATTACTGCATATTTGGAAATATGGCTTGCGCCTCTCGTATACACCTCTAATCTCCTCCGTGTAGGCCGGGCGAGTTTTGTCGCGCATAAGGTACTCAACCATCTGCTCGATATCGCGATGAACGAGGAGCACTATACCCCCATTGCGATGATGAGAGATGAGCAGCTCTCGCGCCGCCGGGGTTTCGACGACGCCGCCACCACAGGAGAAGACATGCCCTCGGCCCTGCTTCTTCATGACATCTGCTAGGAGGTCAACTTCGTCCTGTCGGAAGCCTTCCCACCCTCTTCCGCTATCGCGAATAATTTCTGGAATGGTCATTCCAGCTCGCTTCTCGAGCTCGTCATCGAGGTCAATGAAGGGCCGTCCTAGGATATTCGCCATCCAGTCACCTGTAGTAGTCTTTCCCGCGCCACGCATGCCAATGATAAAAACGGATGGCCCGGTGTCGTCCTTTTTGGACGCTTTAGTATCGGCAACTTCGGTATCATCGCCGGCTAATTTGACCTTGAACGACTGCGCCAGGATATCCCACCAACCAGGCCAAGTCTTAGCTGTGCACTCGCGTTCAAGCACAACAACGGGATTTGGCGAGAGTACGGACAAGACACTAAAGCTCATGGCAACGCGATGATCGTCGTAGCAATAGATGCCTCCCTCAGGCTCAGTCAGGTCTTTATAATTTCTACCTGAGACGATGATGCCATCGTCAAGTTCCTCACACACAACACCGAATTTGGCTAGCTGTTCTCGCATGGCAGCGATACGGTTGCATTCCTTGACGCGCTGATTAGCAATGCCTGTAATAGTAGTCTTGCCCGATGCCACGGCAGCGAGGACAGAGGCCGTAAGGAAGGCATCTGTCATGGGCTCCATGTCGACATTGATGCCCGTCAAGGACCCCGGACTAGGGCCAATCACAGTAGTTGAGGAGGCCGTCTGCTCCACAGTGCATCCCATGGGACGTAAAACATCGACTGCAAAACGAGCATCTCCCTGTAGAGAGCTTGTACCGATGTTAGGAACGGTACACGTGGTACCGGTTATAGCAGCAATGGCCAGCGGGTATGTTGCCGAGCTAGCATCACTTTCCACAACGTATTCGGCCGGGTTTTGGTAGACGGCTTGGGGAATATGATAAGTATGGGGCTCGTCCGAAGACCTAGTCACGACAACGCCGAATTGTTTCATCATGGCGATAGTCATGTCGATATATAGCTGGGAGATGGGCTTCCCGCCGACGAGCCGAAGTATCACGGGCTTTTTCGCGTACGGGGCGCACATCAGCAGAGATGAGACATACTGTGATGATATAGTTGCGGCTAATTCAATGACGCCGCCGTCCAAACCTCCGGCAGCACCCACTTGGACGGGTAAGCTGCCGTTCTGACCTAGATACTCGACGTCGAGGCCATTGGATCGGAGGGCGTCTACAAGTGGCCCGATAGGTCTCACCTTCATACGTGCATTCCCCGTCAACACGGTCGAGTCGGACTTGGAGGGAGCGCATAGAGCCACGACGGTGGTAAGGAAACGGGATGCCGTGCCTGCATTGCCCAGATAGAGAGGCTCTTCGCTCGACTGGAGCTTGCCACCCTTTCCGGTGACAACTAACACCTCCCCGGCGTCCTCCCATGAGTATGTAGCACCATTTAGCTGGGCGATAGCCGACAACATATATTGGGTGTCGTCGGAATGGAGAAGGTTCTTCACGCGACAAGTACCCTGCCCTAGAGCAGCTAGGACGAGAGCGCGATTTGAGATACTCTTGGAGCCTGGAGGTGTTACTTGGACGTTCAGGTCTTGGGGGAGGCCAGGGGTGACACGAATAGCCGGGGACAGGACAACGCGGATAGCGCCGTCTTCAACTACAGTGGCTTTGGGCTCACATGTCTTGCCAATAGCCGAAAGAAGCACTATTTTCTTATTTCTTCCCTCATTCTTCTTATCTATGGCCATTTTGTCGAGGAGGGTATCTACGGGGCAGTGTTTCCCAGCCGTTAATTTCACCACACGTTTGTCCTGAAGTGAGGTGGGCAAGTCGAAGCTCGCGATGCACTTAGTCAAGCGAGCAACGGCACCAGGCTTCAAAACGCCCAGAAAACGAGCCAGCTCAGCTTCTTTAACCATGCCAATCGCCACACACTCGCCGTGTAGGACCTGCGGCGTAAGGATGGCCTCAATTGCATGACCGATGGAATGGCCGAAGTTCAACAAGTTGCGTAGACCACCTTCCTTCTCATCCTTGGAGACGACCTCGGCCTTGACACGAGCGGAGCCCAGGACGATGCGTTTGAGGGTGGCGCGTACGGGGAGCAGGCGAGCGCCGGGATCTTGAGGGTTGTGAGGGGCGCGGAAGGAATCTAGAATAGTAGCAGCATTGTCCTCGAGAAAAGCAAACTCTTGCTCATCCCATATAGCAGCTGTCTTGACAACCTCGGCCATGCCATTAATGAACTCGCGTACGGGCAGCGACTCGAGGAATGCGAGATCGATGTAGATGCGACGGGGTTGCCAGAAGGAGCCGATCAGATTCTTGCCCATGGGGGTATCAATAGCAGTCTTGCCACCGATGGAGGAGTCAACCATGGAGAGGAGAGTGGTGGGGACTTGAACGAAGCGCACACCGCGCATGAAGGTGGCGGCGACGTAACCGATCATGTCGCCAATGACACCACCGCCGAGGGCGATGATGACAGTATCCCTCGTGCATTTCTGAGACAGCATCCAGTCCTCGATCTCGGCCTTTGTCTCGCGACCCTTGGAGGTCTCGCCGGGTGGGATGGTGTAGACTAGTAGACGGGACTGGAGGTTGCGGTGGGCGACGGCATCTCGGAACTTGGATTCGAAGGCGGGCACGTATAGAGGATGAATGTTGGTGTCAGTGATTAGAACATACGTAGAGGAGGAGAGGTTGTCAAGGAGGTCGTCGGTGACAAAGGTGCGCCAGAGGCCGTGGTCGACGATGATGGAGTCGCTACCGAGGATGCTCACTCGGGTCGGGGCCGACGTTTCGCCACCGTTAGGTTGGTGAGCCATAGCTGTCTGACGAGACAAGCTCGAGTAATGGAGGCGCGTAGGTGTATGCGAGTGTATTGTGATGGTGACCAGAATTGTGTAAGACGACAAAGGTATATATATACAGTCAGTATACCGTCAGTCAGTACAAGTGTGATACGTCACGCTCACTACTAATGATGAGTTAGTCGGTTGATATGATGTTATCCGACGAGCTCTGCTTGCCTAGACTAGTTTGTTTGTCTATATGAGCATACTGGATGAATCGGGGCTGGACCTAGCGACGGCAATGGTACCCGACTTGATCTGTTTGTCCAATATTCCGTTGGTGTTTTGGTGTTTTCGGGGGGGTATATCCAAAATCGAAAATATGCGTCACTAGCTATACCTTTGCGTGGGTGAATTTTGTCAGGTCTTTGCGATCTCGGAGCTTGAGGGCTAGTTGCAGCCCATTGACCAATCAACAGAGCGTATTAGACATACTATCTGCTTAGGTATATAGGGTACATACTGTACGTAGTAAGTTGTCCGAGCTGCTGTGGCGCATCTCAAATTAGGCTTAGCTCGCTTGCCGCTTTTGCTCAGGCTCGGCTCACCCCGTTGTCAGTTGCCAAAATCTAAGCAACCTAAGTAAATACTATTAAATAAGCATATATATTTATATATAACTTATATAACTACTAAATAGTACTACTAAATACTATTATAATCTTAAGTTTATAATAAGCTATATATAATTTTATATAACGCATTTTATAAGCTAGTTTTATATACAAACAAGTTTTACACTTTTTTTAGCGTATTTTATAAGTTAATTTATATGTAGAAATACTTACTCCACTTTATTATAACTTTGCAAAAAAAGGTTATATAAAAATAAATTTAATATTATTAAATTCGTAATTAAATAAAGAATTTAAAGATTTTTATTTTTATTTTCTAACTATTTTATTTAAAGCTATACGCTTAAACAAAATAGCTAGAAAATAAAAGAAAATATTATTAAATTTATTATTTTATTATAAATTTAATAATACTAATTATTTTTTTATACAATGTGTTTTTATAAAGTTATAATAAAAAGAGTAAATATTTTTACAAATAAATTAGCTTATAAAGTACGCTAAAAAAATGCAAAACTTGTTTGTGTGTAAAACTAGCTTGTAAAATACGTTAAACTAAAACTAAAAAGTAATTTTTTATATAAAGTTTTTAAATTATTTAATGTATAAACTATAACAAATAAACTAAAAATATAATTTTTTTGCAAAATGTTTTTTATATGTATATATTAATAAAATTAAATTAATTTGCTTAAAACTAAAAATGTTTATAATAATAACAAAAAAGCTGTTAAACAAATATAAAAAACAATGTTAATATTATTTTTTATAATAGTTTTATATTAATTATTTTTGTTTTTTTTATAATATTAATAGCATATTTAATTATTATAAAGCTTAACGCATTCTTTAATTAACTTGGCTACTTAATTAAATAAACCACTTAGCTTAGCGTACTTTGTAAACTAATTTATATGCAAAAGTATTTACTTGTAACGATCGGGTCCTATTCTTAATATATGTAAGCCTTTTATATAGGTTGGTTTATCTATAGGTATGGGTTGTCGCTTAGTTTATATAACTGGGGGGGGGGGGGGGGGGTAACATTTGGTAAAAGGTGACATATAGGATATTATGCAAGTACAAAAGGTAATCGTTATAAGGTTAAAACCTTTATAGTGAATTCTAAATAGTATACTATAAGCTTAAATTGAACAG
>MU376998.1:217723-247972 GCA_022495195.1 Xylaria digitata
TTATTTTTATTTTTTTTTTAATTTTTTTTTTTTTTTTTTTTTTTTTTTTTTTTTTTTTTTTTTTTTTTTTTTTTTTTTTTTTTTTTTTTTTGTGTGGGGGGGGGGGGGGGGCCGCCTAACATTTGGTAAAAGGTGACATAGAGGATATTATGCAAGTACAATAGGTAATCGTTAGAAGGTTAACTCCTTTATAGTGAATTCTAAAGACTAGACTATAAGCTTAAATTGAACAGTGAAGTAAGGAAAAACTAATGCTAATTATAAAGGGAACTCTTTATATTCTTATAGTATTTCTTTCTTTTATACATTTTTTGGATAACAATGAATAGAAACTTATTCTAACTATTTTGGATAGCAATAGATAGAAACTTATCCTAATTATTTATTATGTGACCCCTGCGCTCATAATTGGCTGTTGTTAGATTTTAATATATTGCGATTATGCCACGTGTTATTATATAGCTCTATCTTTTATTTTAGCTTAAATTTATAATAGTTTATATATATGCTAAAACTAGCTTTAATATTTAATTATTAATATAACTAATAGCTTAAATAATAATAATTTTTTTATTTATGCTTTATAAGCTTGCATTTCTTATTTTATTATTTAATATAATTTAATACACTTTTATAAAAAACGTTATTATAATAGCATTACTTATAAAAAATAAATAATATATAAATAATAAGCATTAAATTTATTTATATAAAATGCGTATATTATATTATAATATATTAAATAAAAGCTTATTAATATTTAAATATTAGCTTATTATTATACAATTATAAATTTGTTAAACTTTTACGCTTATGCTTATAAGCTATATAACTTTTTGCAAAAAGCTTATTAGTTTAAAAACTTTTTAGCTTTAATAACATTTTTATTATAAATATTTAAAATTATTATATGCTTATTTTATAAATGTATAAAATATTTTTATATTAACAAATTTATAGTTATTAATAACTAGCGCTTTTTTTTTTATAAGTATTAACTTTTATATATATGCGCGTATATAGTTTGTTATAAGCGTTATATTATATAATAAGCAGCTTGCTAATTATAATAAACTAATTATAACTATTATACGCTTTTTTTGTAGTTGTAATTACTAGCTTTACTGTTTTTTTTTTTAATAAATATTTATTAAATAAGCTTATAATATATTGTTAACGTAAGCGTTAGCTTTTTATTATTAGCGTTATTATTATTTTTAAACAATAATAGTAAAAAAATTTTTACGCGTTTATTAAGCTGCAGCTAGCTTATTGTAATCAAGCTTTTTTTTTGCTGCTTTTAAGCTTTTAATAAATAAACTATATATAAATAAAAAAAGTTTATTGCTAAATAAATATAGTTAACGCTTTTGCTACTTTTATACAAAAAGTTTGCGCTATTATTACTACTACTTTTAGTATAGCTAGCTTTTCGTTAAGCATTTTTAGCACTTTTATTATTATTTTTAGGCAAATAATTATTATATTGCTAATTCTGCTGCTAGTTTTGCTTTTTGCTGCAGCTAAAGCTTTTGCTGTTATGCCTATTGCTTTTTTTTTGTTCGCTTGTTTTAGCAATGCTTTGCGCGCTTGCTGCAACAGCAAGCTAGCTTTTTTAAAAATTTTTAAAAAAACGCCTTGTTTTTACTGCATAAAAAGCGCTTTTTAAAGCTGCTTTTTAAAAGCTTATAAAAAAACTGCTAATAATAGCTTGCGCTATTTATGCTATATTTTTAAGCATACTTATTTTTTTATATAAATTTATTTTTTTTTGTTAAGCTTATTAATATGTTAATATATAATAATTTAGCAAATGCTTATAAAACAGCTTACATTTTATAAGCTGCTTTTAAAAATAATAATGCTAACGCATTATAAATAGCTAATTTTTAGCATACTATTTGCATGCTTTTTTAGCTTGCTAAAAAGCTTAAAAACAAAAACAACAACAAATAAGCTTAAGCTATTTTAATAACAAAATTGTTTGCTTTTTAAAATATTAGTTTAATTTATGCTTAAGTTATTTTTAAATAATAAATATTATTTTGTTTTATTTTTAATTTTTTTATTTTTGTTTTATAAGTTTATAATTGTAAGCTATATATATATTTAACTTAGTTATTTAGCTAATTTTTTATTAATAATTAAATTTTTAAGCTTTTTTAACGTTATTAATAAGCTTAATTAAATAATTATTTTTTAAATAAGTTTTATTAACTTAAGCTAACTTAAAAAAGTTTTTTATTTTTAAATTAGCAACGTTTTAATTAAGCTATTTATAATTATATTATTAATAAATATATAAATTATTTATATAATTTTTTTTTTTACTTTTTAGCGCAGCTAATAATTATAAATATTTATATAATAAAGCTTTATATAAAGTATAACTAACTTTTTTATAACAAAGCTAATAATTTATTAATTATTGTATTAAATTTTAATATATTAATTATATAGCTTTATTTTTAGCTTATTAATAAACTTATTAACATATATTGCTTTTTTAGCTGCTTATACTAAAACAAAAAGCTTAGCTTTAATAATTAAAATAATTATTATATTTTATTTATTAGCTTGCTATTTAATTACTTTTTTAAAAAGCTTTATAATATAAGCTTAAAAGCTTTTTTTATTTAAAATATTATTAACAAAAAAAGCATTACTTGCTATTACAAAATTGTTTTTATTTTTAAATTATAATACTAAATATTAACTAAATAATAAATAAATAAAAAGCTTATTAGCTGCTTTATAATGCTTAAAAAAAAAGTTATAATTAAATTAAGCTAATTAAAAAGCAGCAAACGCTATATTTAAGCAAATAATTACTGCAGTATATAAAATTAATTTAGTTTTTTATTAATAGCGCTTAATATTATAAAATAATACGCTTTTTTTATACAAAAAAAGCTTTTTAATCTTTATTAAAATGCTTACATAAATAATAAAAATATTATTTTAAAGCTTAGCTATTTTTTTAATATAAAAAGCTTAAAATAGTTAAATTAGCTTTTTTTTTTAGTTATAAATTACTTTTATTTTTAAAAACTATTATAAATTGTTTTTTTTTATTAAATTATAACAAGCTTTTAAAGCAGCAATCGCTTTATTAGTTATTAATTAGCTTAATTTTTTATATATAATAACTATATTGTTAACATATATAAAAAAAAGCATGCTATTATATAAAAAACAACAAAGTTTATAAAATATTAATTAAAAACTTATTTTTTTTAATAATTTAATAATCTTTTTTTGCTATAGCAAAAAAAATTCTTACAATTTATATAAAGCTTATAAAAACTTTATAACAATATTTAGCTTTTAATAACTTAAAAGCATACGCATATAAATTTTTTTATTTAATTTAACGTTAACAAATGCGTTTATAACGTTATATTGCTTAAATTTTAAATTAAATTTAGCAGCTATAACAATTAACGTTTTAAAAAATCTTTTTACTAAAGTGCTAGTATAAATGTTTTTTTTTCTGTTATTTAGCTGCTAATTTTTTTAAACTATTAAGCAAGCTTTATATTTTTTATAATAGCTATGCTTATTAAATTTATATATATATACCTATATATAGTTTAAAATTAACTTATTAGTAGTTAAGCTTTTTAGTACTTTTTTCTAAGTGCGCATCTCTTTATAGCTTTATAAATAAGCTTGCTTAGCTTTTTAAAAATAATTTTTTAATAAATATATATTTAGCTTTTTATGCTACTTTAATAATAATAAAAAATTTTTTTTATAAATTTTTTTTTTTTAACTAAAAATTTTTTTTAAATAAGCTTTTAAATAATTATTAACTAGCTTTAAAGCTTTTTTTATTATATTTGCATTTTTATTAGTATTTATTATTTATAATAGCATGCGCTAATAAGCTTTTTTAAAAGCTTTTTTTTTTTTATAATGCTTTATTTTATTATAGTTTTTACTTAGTATAAAGCTTTTTATAGTATTAACTAGCTGCAATAAATTATTTAATATATAATAAGCTTTTTTAAAAGCTTTTTTTTTTTTAGCAACAAAGTTTTTAGCAATTTTTAATACTTATAGTTAGTTGCTATAATATTTAAATAAACTTTTTATTATTTTAAATAGCTTTGTTTTAATAATTAATTTTTTATTTATTAGCTTAAAATCTTATAACTTAATTGTATTAAAACAAATAGCCTAGCTATTAATAATAGGCTTAAATAAATTTAAATTAATAAAAGCTTTTTTTTTTAAACTAATTAAATTAAGCATTAACTATAAACTTAACTTTTTAAGCTAAATTATTATTAAAGCTAATAATGCAGCTTTAAATAATTTTAGTAGTATTAATAAGCTTAACTTAAATTTAAAGTTTATATATAAATAATCTTTTTTTTTTTGCTTTTTTAGCTAATTTTTTATAAGCTTGTTTTTATTTAACTTTTTAGCTTTTACATTTTTTAGCTTTTTTTGTTCGCTTTTTTTAACTATAATAGTAAGCTTATTATTTTTTTATTTATTTATAACGTTTTTTTTTACTTATAAAACATTTTAATAGCTAATATTATTAAGCATTTTTTTAAAAGCTTTTTAACTTATTTTAAAAAGATTGTTATAAAATTTATTTTTATTTCTGCTAAAAAATTCGTTTTTGTTAAATACTACATCTTTAATAATAATTACTTTATTTTCTTAAAAAAGCTAAATTTGGTAAGTATTAATAAACTAATAGCTTACTAAATACTTTATTCAAGCTTTAGGGTTAAGCTTTTAGCGCTTCTTTTTTTTTAATTTAGCTTTAATAATTATAGCAAACGTTATATACTTATATACTTTTAAATAAAAAATATTAAATGTTTGCTTATAGCTTATTATGCCTTATAAATTATTAAAATAAAAATAAAATTTTTTATAAAAAGCTTGCTAATAATTAACTCTTTTAAGCGTTTAGTTATATAAATATACAACTGTTTACATTATTTTTAGCTATAAAAAAAAAAAAAGCTTACACTTATTACATATTAAGCTCACTCGATATTTAATAATGCGTTTTAACCTTTTTGCTCCTTTATTAAAATCTTAAATATATAGTAAAAAAATTTTAAATTTAATTCTGTACGTTTTTTAAATAGCTTTAGCTAACTATATTATTTTTTTTTTACTGTTAATAAGCTTGTTATTATATTTAATAACTTTTATTTTAGCTTTATAATAAAAATTAAAGTAGTATATACAATGTTTAAAAGCTTTTTATAAAATATTAGCACGCTTGTTACTTAAATAATAATTCTAAATATATTTAAAATATTAGTTAATAATTAATATTATTTTTTAAAACTTTTTATCTTTTTTAAAAAGCTTATCAAACTTATAAAAATTTATAACAAGTTAAACACTTGCTTTAATAACCTTAGTACAAACATTTTGTACTACTTTATAGTACGCTTTTAATTTGCTACATGCTACGCACTTAGTAGTCCTAATTTTGTTATCTGGCTATAAAATAATTGTTACTTTTTTTATATAAGCTAATAATTGTTTTAAAAGCTTTAGCTTTATATGCTCCAGCTATTAATGCTATTTATAAAAGTTAGCCTTTAATTTAAAGCGCTTAGTATAAAAGTTTAATAAGTTTTTTTGTATATAAAAAGCTTGTATTATTAACTAAGCTAACAAGCTTTTTATTATATATTGTTTATATATTTAAATCAAAAAACATAATAGCTTTTTTTATTAATGCTTAAAAAAATCGGATTTTAGCTTGTTTTTTTAATATATTCTTAAGCAGTTTAACTGTTATAAAAATACTAAGTTAATAGCTATATTTAAACAAAATGCAACATTATATAGCTTATATATTTTTATTTTTTTTAAGCCTTTTATTTTAAAGTTAATCTCTTTATAGCTATATATTTAAAGCGCACTATTACTAGCTAATATTATATTGTTTAAATAAGCATCCTTTAAATTAAAAAAACAATAAGCTTAGTTAAAAATATAAATATTTAACTTTAAGTTTATTATAGCATAGTTTTATAATATATATAATTTAGCAAGCTTTTTTTTTACGTAAAAAAAGCTTGCTATTTATATTATAAATAGTTTTATTAATTAATTTTTTTAACAAAAATAAACTAATAAGTTAAATTTAACTCGCTTTTTTTTTTGTTAATTTTGCGCTTTTTTTACTGCTTGCTAAACGCTTTTTTTACTGCTTGCTAAACGCTTTTTTTATTAGCTATTTTAAAATTAGCAATTTTTTTAATAGTTTTATTTACTTTTTAATTTAGTAATTAAAGCTTTAAAAACATAAACTAGCAGCTTGTTATTAAATAACGTTTATAATATATAATATAGTTTGCTATATTAAGGTTTTTTTTTTTAGCGTTTATATAAATATCTGTTTTAAAGCGCTTAATAAAAATGTTTTTAAAGCTTTTTTTGCTTTTTTAATTATTTTTTTAGCAGCTAATATTTTAACGCTTAATAGCTTTTTTTTTTTTACAAGTTTAATAAAAATAATCTTTTTTTTAGTTATTAAGCTGCTTGTTAATTTTTTTTGCCGTTTTTGCTAGTTTAAAAATATTAAATAAACTTTTTTTTACAATCTTTTTAATTGTTTATAATATGCTTAATATTATAGCTTTTTAACAAAACTTTATTGTTATAATATATAAAAATAAAATATTTTTAATAATAGCAATATTATAAATATTTTTAAACAATATAGCTTATATTAAATAAGTATTTCGTAAAACTTTTTTTAAATTTATAACAAACTTAAACAAATTTATTATTTTTTTTTTTTTTAAATAAGCTTTAATAACTTTATTTAACTAGTTGTTTACTTATTTAATAAAATCTTTATATTTATATTTGTGCTTAAATTAAAACACTTTTTAAAAAGCTATACTAAGCTTTTTAAAGTTATTATACTATTAATTAATAATCAAAATGTATTATTTTTTATATTTATTTAGCAAGCTTAATAACTTTAGTTTAATAAAAATTATAATGCTTATAAAAAATATTGTAATATTATTAAGCCGTTAAAAATTAAGTTTTAGCTACTACTATAAAATCTGCAAAAATAGCTATAGTATGCTTAATATTTAATAAAAAAAATAAAAAATCAGCAATTTTTAGCAAGCTCGGTTTTATAAGCTATAAAGCTTAGTTTTTTTTAAAAACTATATATTTCTATAAGTTTTTATTGCGCGCACTATTTATAAAATCTTTTTCTTATAAATAAAAGTTGTTAAAAAAATTAAAAATAGTTAAATTTAATTTTAACATTATAATAATCTTGCTGTTCTGCTATTAAAAGCTTAGTTTTTCTAATAAAAATAAAAATAATAAAACTTTTAATTATTAAATTTTAATATATTGCAATTACGCTACATGTTATTATATAGCTCTATTTCTTATTTTAGCTTAAATTTACAATAGTTTATATATGCGCTAAAACTAGCTTTAATGCTTAATTATTAGCGCAACTAGTAGCTTAAGTAATAATGATCTCCTTATTTATGCCTTATAAGCTTGCATTTCCCACTTTATCACTTAGTATAATCCAACAGCTGTAGCTTGTCTCCTGGTCTAGCCCCTTATCTGGTCCATAACCGCGCTAGGTCTTCCTTTCAGGCCGTTTTCCTGTTGGTTTGTAATATTATTTTACTTTATTATAACTTTGCAAAAAAAAAGTTGTACAATAAAATAATTAGCACTATTAAATTTATAATAAAATAACAAATTTAATAGTATTTTCTTTTATTTTTTAACTATTTTATTTAAAGCGTTATTAAAAACTAACGCATCCCACAAGCTAGTTTCGCACACAAGTAAGTTTCGCACTTTGGCTTGGCGTACCCTGTAGGCTACTTTATATGCAGGGGTACTTACTCCACTTTATTATAACTTCGCGAAAAAAGGTTGTACAATAAAATAATTAGTACTATTAGATTCGTAATAAAATAACGAATTTAATGGTATTTTCTTTTATTTTATAGCTATTTTATTTGGGCGTATAGCTTTAAAAAAACAAATTTGCAAAGATTATTTTAGCGTAGTTTTTAATAACGCTTTAAATAAAATAGTTAGAAAATAAAAGAAAATACCATTGGATTTGTTATTTTATTACGAATTTAATAGTACTAATTATTTTGTTGTACAATGTTTTTCGCGAAGTTATTAAAAAGTAAAGTAAGTATTTTTACATAGAAAATTAGCTTACAAGGTACACCAAAAAAAGTGCGAAACTTGCTTATGTGCAAAACTAGCTTATGGGATGCGTTATATTTAAATAATAAAGCTAAACATATTTTTAATAGCTATTTTACAATAATTATATATTAAAAAAAAACGTTAGTTAGTGCTGCTAAAAAATTAATATTTACGTTTACAACATTTTTAATTTTTATAGTTTATATAGCAACGCTTTAAATAACGCTTTAAATTTTCTAATTAAATTATAAAACGGCAATAAATTAACTATTAGCTTTTTAAAGCTTTGCTGTTTAACTAATATAATTTTAAAGCATATGTTTTATTTATGCTGCGCAATATATAAAAAAAAAATAAAAGCTTATAAATATCCAACTTGCAGTCAAAGGTGTTATAGTAAGAAAGTTTGTAATAAAAACTGCTTACATACTATTGATTGCAACAAAGCTTTTTAGCTACTACCTGTGAGATAGGTTTTACCATCCTGTTTTAGAATAAGAAGTTTACCTAAGCCACGCCGCTTTTAGCCTGAGCCTCAACTGAGCCTAATTAATGTCACACGTAACAATACTGTAGCAAACGGAAAAGGATAACGGTAATGAGAGATAGATGGAGGACTGAGGAAATCTATAGTCTCTATTCAGCAATAATCATCTAGGACTGCTAAAGGTCTATAGGGTTGCATTCAGCAAGCCTTTCAAAGGGTAAGGGCAAATCAAGAACGATATGCAGCTCGAACGGCCGTTATGACCTCCGAAGTCCGCTAATATGTCTTCAGATTGGCGAAGGCTGAATCCTTAGATTATCACCGTGACCTTCATTCCACAATTTTCAGCGCGTACTACGCGCTATTGACTAACCTCGTATTCGCCTAGACCTTCTGTACAACATGTATACAAAGGGAGGGCAGGTAAATATCTTGAAGGTATTGCAAGAGCTCGCGTTGTTAATCATGCCTCTTTAAAAATCTGGCTTGCTATATTGTTCTTCATCCATATAACACCGCATATCCCATAGCAGGAAATTTGTACCTCTTAGCCTCAGAGCTGTTCGTTTACTTAGCTGCATCACCAGCATTTATTAGAACGCGTTTCATCATTGGCTCGAATACAGCTTT
This sequence comes from Xylaria digitata, assembly GCA_022495195.1. Classification (NCBI taxonomy): domain Eukaryota; kingdom Fungi; phylum Ascomycota; class Sordariomycetes; order Xylariales; family Xylariaceae; genus Xylaria; species Xylaria digitata. The sequence goes on from MU376998.1 coordinate 227,049, forward strand.
TCCTAGCGGAAATAAACCATTGTTCTGGTTGGCGGCCTGCTTTGGGGAAAGCACCGACTCAGTCTAGAGGCACCTTCTTTTTCCACGCCGACAACAGAACACGACATCCAGGAAAGAACGGCAGGGAATCACCCCACACCTACGTATGTTCCTCCCTTTCCTGTACGCATTCTGAAGGTTTATAGTCCAGATTAACGCCGGCGTCTGGTATCTGGGACTGGTGATCTGGTGTAGTGGTCTAATGATGAGTGCTTAATACGACTTTTATCTGAACAAAACCTAAAGCCTGAGGGCCGGGGACACTGTTAACAACAGCGACACCTGAGGACCATTAGAGGTAGATCATTTTTGTCTTTTTTTTTTTTTTTCTGTGGTTTATGGTTCGAGGGTTCAGGTGTATGCTGACGTACCTTTTTAATTGATAAAGAGAGTAAACTGGAGGCTAGGTACCGAGTGCAATCCAGCTATTTATATATGTATTGCGGTGGTTTTGCATTTTGTTGGGCGGGAGAAGGTTTTATTGGGTTAAAGCTAAAGCAGGACTCATTTTTTTCACCAGCTGGAGACACATCCCAAGTAACACCTCAAGCCCAGCCCGAGTCCACCAGCAAAGAGTGCCGCTCCCGGCGCTTTAACTAGTACGGCATTAAGGCCTTTTTGCCAGAAACTTTTTATAGAGGTAAAAAAAAAAAATACAAGCTGCGGAATACCAATGCTTTTAGATTGGTTCTTTTGCCATTACGGGGAATCGAAAGGATCGATGTAAGGTAAGCCGAGCCTACCTAGTAAAAGTAGTAAGTGAGCTAAGCCTAATTTAAAATGTGCCACTTATGCTGGGACAACCTACTACCATTTTAGTATGTACCTGTTACAGTTATTCGTACGCCTAGTCCGTTTGTTACGGTTTATGCATTTCAGTTTTAGCTTGTATAAAATAAAGTTATGTACAGCTCATCGTTAATACCTAGTAGATCATTAAAATTGTATAAGATATGCATAAATATGCACCGTAACGAGCACTAGTAATGCCTAGTACTGCTCAGGTGCTGCTCAGGTCAAAAGCGGCATGGCTCAGATATTAGACCTATTACAAAACAGGATAGGAAAACCTATCTCGGAGGTAGTAGTGCAGTAGGCACCTATAGGCTATAGCTACAGGTACACAAGTACCTACCCTTCTAACACTAAAATCTAGGTATCATTACTAGATTAGGCAAAGTACTTGTAAGGCCATTGTCCTTATGAGGTACGTATATGGAAGCTGGAGACTTGGTTGATCTGGGGATTCGATAACTGCCTTGCAAATAATTCAATAGAAATAAACACAGAGGTGCCTTGAGTAACGAATGCCTACGGTTTTGCAAGTAGCGTTTGCAATCCTGTGTAAACTCTCTATAAGTTAGATAGGTACCTAGGTAGATAGATATCTCCAGCTCTAGACGGTCTGTAAAACCTACAAGGGCTTAGGTACCGTACCTATTAGTACAGTCAGTAGCTACCGAATGATTGAATGGAATTCACAACTTCATCTGTATTTATATTCATGTATTTCACTCATCTCTTCGTTATTCCTCTCTGCCATGTCGAGTAGATGCTTAGTACGGGAGGAAAACAGTTCAGCTCGAATATGGCCGGTTGACTCACCCCGTAAACCCTGCTACACTACATCTCAGCTGGTTTGCTGGGCAAGCTGGACCCAATACACACCCACCTCAGCTTCGACATAGCATTCCAACATCACCATATATATAAGAAGAGAACATCCACCCGATCACAAATGAGCATCCCCTCCATACACTCATACACTCATCTCGCATTCACTCATCATGCCTCCTCTCCCACAGGCTGTCCGTGACCGTCGTGCTGTCCTGTCTGCCGTTGCTAGAGAGACCAAGGCTGCTTTGCCTGACATATTGCGCCATTTGCCACGTGTCAAGGCTGATAACTCCGAGAAGCTAGGCATCAAGCATGTCCTGGTCCTGGACCCCGCTAATTGTCCCGGCTTTCCGCTCTCATCTAATCCCGAGTGCCGTGGTACTCGCGTCAGAGTCATGAATGAGGACACCCTGGATGCCGCCTGTCCCTGCATAAATCATATTGTCCCTGGAGCCCAACTAACGCCGTCTACACTCGAGACGTTGTCCTTGTGCGGTCCTCCATGAGCGACGGGCACAGGTTTCTCGTCCCTCAGATGCCCATCACGCAACTACCCATCGTGAGCATCATCAGCGTCGCCGCCATCCGCAGACCCGCACTTCGCACAGCTCCCGGGACTTCCGAATACAATTCTCACCGTCTCCAGACAACCTTTAAGTACCCTGCTGATCGCCAGCTGACCAAGAAAAAGATGCGTCTAGCATTGCGTATCGCTGCGCACGAGAAACACGAATTGCTAGTATTGGGGGCGCTTGGCTGCGGCGCCTTCAGGAACCCGCCCGAAGAGGTGGCCCGTTGCTGGTCCGAAGTTCTTGACGAGATAGAGTTTCGAGGAGGCTGGTGGAGAGAGATCGTAAGTCACTTTCCCGTTGCTGACGAAGATGATGATACCTCGACCTCGCTCTCACGCACAAAACCAAAAATTCCGCGTACGCAGGATACAGAGGCACTAACGTTTACCGCCGATAGTGGTTTGCTGTCTTGGACACAAAGAACGAGGGTAACTTCAATACCTTTGACCGAGTCCTCGGCGAGAGAGAGTTCGGCGTTACCGCAATCCTTCGGAGCGCACAACCTGCCCCGCCGTCCCCCCTGCGCTAACAGCTAGCCGTCAAAGGTGACTAATAAACAAGCTCACAAGCACTTCTCCACGAATCTGGCCAACCCATTCTACCGGCGGCGCGTTCATCTCCCTTCGGTATGATTGACCACACCGTGTTATCCCGAGCCGGAGGATGGAGGAGAAAGCCCATGGTACTCGATCGATCAATCACGGTTTCGTATACACTAAATCAGGCTCAACCGGTATCTGGCAAAGAGCCCGATTCTGCCCGATTCGTATCCCAGCCGTTGCTGACAGTCCCGGTCCCATAATATAATGACCTTGTCGAGTCTCCAGTCAATGAGGGGCTCATTCGGCGGGCCCACGCTTAATAAGTTACAATGACAAAAGTAGTTGGGTAGGATATCTCGGTCATCACACTACACTAGGCTAATCATTTCGCCTGAAGATCCTAAATTCGTAATCGGGTTTAGGAAGGATGGATGAAGCGACTACTAAGTCCTCGGTGATAACTCGCAATACCTCGCCAGAACTGGCGGTAACCCAGTGCGAGCCGAATTAAATCTTGCGCACCATTCCATGCTTGGAAGAAAAATGATGTTTGATTCCAGTGTATAAAGCCTAGTTCCTTAGATTCAACACCAAGAAAAATCGCGAATTCTAATTCAATTAATCCACACAATAAGAAATATCACGTTATCGTCTCACATCTTCATCATTCTCACTTGCAAACGCGTGGTTTATAATACATATCATACATAGATACTAGCCATCAATAACACATACCAAAGGTATGGAGTCGGGCCATAAGGTCGAAGGTGACGAGGCTCAATGGACACCATCTACCAATAGAGATGACACCGAATCCCAATCAGACGACACGATCGACCTCGGTCCAACGCGATCTCAAAACGGCCACGGTTGCGCCGACCTCTCGGATAAGGATGATAATGAAGATCCATTTGAAGTTTCGTTCGATGGCGACGACGACCCCATGTGCCCGCGTAGCAGTGAGTAAATATGATGATTCCCTACACTATGTACTTCGCATGCCCGAATTATCTCACACTTCCGTCAAAATATATGGTTTCTAACTCGGATGTTTCAGTGAGTCTTGCTCGCAAGTGGTTCCTCGTATGCCTCGTAGGTTTGGGGAGTCTCTGTGTGTAAGTCTTGAGCAAGTTATGGCGTAGAGGTTATGTGCTAATTCATAAAGAACATGTACGAGCTCAATATACACATCAACATATGGTCAGATGAATCCCGAATTTGGCCAATCTGATATCGTGGCGACCTTGGGACTTTCAACCTTCGTTCTTGGCAGTAGGTTTTGCTCCCTATTATGTAGCTTCGTCGGGGGTTGTTGCTAACTAGATCTCTCATTAGTTGCCCTCGGTCCTCTTTTCCTAGGCCCCTTGAGCGAGTTTTATGGTCGGCGTCCTATTTATCTGGCATCCTGGGGCATATTCGTTATCTGGCTCATTCCTTCCGCTGTTGCACGGAACACAGCTACTATGGTAACGGTGCGTTTTTCACTTTGCTCGCTCTGGGGAATCTCCGCATCGGACGGTAGAGAAAAGGACCAAACACATTCATACGAGTTCAAGAACTACGCATGCGCATCCAAGCGCGTAGGATGAGAGTCCCTAGCTGACTGGAAATAGGTGCGCTTCATCGATGGATTCGCAGGAAGTGCGTTCCTCAGTGTTGCTGGTGGCACGGTTAGCGATGTGTTCAGACGGGATCAGATACAATCGCCAATGACAATTATATCACTAAGCCCCTTCATCGGTAAGGCTTGGCTGCAGCTTAGATCTGGGGACGCTATGAGACTAACTATCCCTGTGTCGAAGGCCCAAGTCTTGGCCCTTTGTTAGGCGGATTCAGTAAGGAATAACCCGCATCGTCATGAAAGTGAGCAAGATCGTTGCGAAGCTAACTTAGTTACAACAGTCAACTACTATACGAACTGGCGATGGACATATTACGTAGGTTCAGCCGCCCTGTGCTACCCGCGCGACTTTTCGTCGCAGTTCACGAATGCATTAGGCTAACATAAGGTTTTGGACAGGTTCTTATTATCTGGTCGTTTTCCATGCTGGCCCTGATGGTCTTCTTTGCGCCGGAGACTTATCGTCAGTACTCCCGCTTCTATATTACTGGCCGGCTTTCTGACAAGTCATTTAGATCCAATCAAACTGCGCGAGAAGGCTCGTCTCCTGAGGAAGGAGACTGGGGATGAGAGGTGGAAAGCACCCAGTAAGCTAGCAGTTACCCCTCCACCTTGAATGAAGACGCTGCAAGTTATCTATCGGTCACGTTTTTATATCACCATCTTACGAGCTTTCAAGACCTGTTACTTATTAGTCATGATGGTTACAGTGGAGAAGTCAACCAAGTCGATCCCGCGAACAATTGCTCTTTCACTGCTGCGCCCGTTCCAACTCTTGGCGCTTGAGCCAATGTGTCTCTTGCTCTCACTCCTTTCGGCCGTCCTCTTAGGTGTCATTTACCTCTTCTTCGGGGCCTTTACCTTAGTATTCGGCGGTAACTATGGCTTCAATCTCTGGCAGGTTGGCCTGAGCTTCGTTGGCATCGCGGTAGGCATGTTGGCAGGCGCCGCAACCAATCCTATCTGGCATATCATCCACCGCAGGCTAGTTCACCGTAATCATGACGTACCCGAGCCCGAGTTTCGACTAGCATCTTCAATATTAGGCGCTGTCATTGTACCCATCGGTCTCTTCCTGTTTGCCTGGACCTCGTTTCCCTGGGTCCATTGGATATTGCCTATCATCGGGTCAGGCCTCTTCGGCTGCGGAACTCTCTTAGTTTTCAACGGCATTTTCACTTTTCTTGGTATGTAGAAAACCCGCTACTTTGGTGTTTACATAACGAGATATGCGACTGACTTTTGATGCTAGTGGATACATACCCGCTGTACGCAGCTTCGGCGCTGGCCGCCAATAGCTTTCTTCGTTGTACCTTCGCCGGTAAGTCGACCTACTACTTAGGTACTCTTGAGGGGTGCTCCCGCCCTCAGTATGCGGTTAGCTGACTCGGAATCGTAGCGGCGTTTCCGCTATTTGGGAAACAGTTGTATCGGGCGGCGGGATATCAATGGGCGTCGAGCGTGCTTGCATTCATAACGTTAGCACTCATGCCATTGCCATATGTGTTTTTCCGTTATGGAAAACGGATACGGCAAAAGAGTAAATTTACGACTAAAGCTTAGGCATATATTTTTTAATTAGCGCGACTTTCTTGTTGGACGAATCGAAGGAAACCCTGGAGGTCTTGCAAGCTGAGCGGTAACCAGAGAGCAAATCCTAGACTTTGCCGAGTCCCAAGACATTTGCGTCGTAAAGCTGCATGAGAGGGATTACTATAATTACGGTATCGATCGTCCAATCGCATCTGCGAAAAGAGAGAGTTCTAGATTAAATGGCAAGACAAATAAATCGAGGTCGCATCGCGCCACACCTTGTCTTGCTCAACGTTCATCTACACAATGGCAGATGTTCGCCGGCAAGCTAACGCCGAAACGATTACCTATCTTCATACTAGCGCCATACATACAGTATAATACACTACTATTAGATGGCGGTACCAACCAATTTTGAAAGGGGGCCGAATAGCGGGGTATATATAGCTAAAATGAAAGATGCGTTCTCTTGAAGCGCCAAGCGCCGCATCCCCGGTCAAACCCCAGGAAGCACAGTTTGCCAAGCGCCTAGCCAGGGGTGACGATACAACAGGAGTTTCACCTGCACAACAACCCCTCGACTATGGAACCACGAAATCCAATACAAAATATATCTAGCCCTGTCCCATTGTCGCCGTCCGACCTGACAATAACCCACAAGTCGGCCTCTCTTCATCTGTGGCCCTGTTTCGCATGGATGCACGTAGTATGTATAAGGTAGTTTTGCGCCTACGCTAGGTCAAACACGTCACCACGATGAGACTGGACTACCAAACCAGGTAATGTAAACGGAGCCCCTTCTATCTCCCGCGTACGACGTTGCTCTCCCAGCTCGCTCTCAGCTCCGATTTCTCGTCCTCTTGGACCTTTAAATATAGGGAGGGCCCCATCACACGCATAACCTTACCAGTGTAGATCATACCTTTCGTTTCTTGTCTCTATAGTATTTTCCCGGTTGTTTTGATCTTCTCCAGGTGCACAGCTCGCCTCCTGCCGCTCCTTTCACCCTTTATCTCACTCTTCTTCTACTTCGTTCTCGGCTGGCCGAACTGCCGTTCTTGCGCAACCCGTTTTTTCCAACCATTTCTCCCTCTTCTTCCGAATACCCGTGAACCGTCATCACACACATTAATCATGCTTGCCTCGGCTCTTCTATTCTCCCTGTCCGCCTTCGCGGCAACCGTATCGGCGAGCGCCATTCCCCAACAGCAGGAGGGCGGGCTGGCGAAGAGACAGAACACGGCTACGATCCCAACCTTCAACTTCGGCCCTTCCAGCACCGTCTACCTGGGTGGTGGCCCTGCCGCAAATGCCACCAGCAGCACACAACAGGCGTCAGAAACAACTACCAGCTCCCGAAAGACGACTGCTTCTCAGGTAGCGACCAGTTCCAAAGTGGCTACTAGTTCCGCAGCAGAATCAGAGGCTTCCTCGACAACCGCCGCGGGTACTGGGGCGGCAACAGGAACGATTCCTACATACAGCTTTTTCCCATCTTCGACCGTTCCGGTCAACCCTGGCGCTACAAGCCAACCCGCCACCGGGAATGGAGACAATAATCAGGGTGGCAACGGAAACGGCAACAAGGCTGGTAATGGGACCACTGACGGAACTGGGGACGACGGACAGACGGGCGGACAAACTAATCTTGATCAGCTTGCGGGTTTGCTACAACAGTTACTGGACTTGCTTGGAAACTAGACAGTTTACGCCTCTTCGCATACAAATCCCTGGGGTGAAATCGCCCTCAAGCGCTTACTATGCTCGCCGTATTGTCTTCATATGAACACACAATCACATAAGCTATAGTCGGATAGAGAGAGACAGAGATAGCTCCCAGCCCGGTACGGCGTTTCGCACATAATGTATACCTTTTCGCCGGTTATATTGGTACGTACAGTGCTAGCGCTCCTTAGGGAACGGTTCAGAATAGAAATCGTTAGAAAGCATTTGTTAAGAAACTGCCCGATGTGTGCACTTTTGACTGCCTTTACACACAACCAATACTCATCAATTTGTCCGGTGATTACTATTTCCGTTTTCAAGAGGGTGTGGGACGTGATTCTAGATGCCCTTGTAGTCAACTTTACCCTAGAATTCTACGAATAACCAGACACATGCTAGTCCGCCGATGTCCCCGTCTGCGGTCTCAGCGCGAGTTTTAAGATCTAGTCCTCGCCTTAAATATAGAAAATATATGTGTATATATCTCAGTCAGTGGTTTTTTCTTATTATTTGCTCCTACTTAGGCCGTAGTTTGACACGCCGTAATAATCCAGGCTCATTTTATCCTCCCGCCCACGAGCCCGCCTACACTGGCCGCCAATTGCTGTTGTTCTGGCCGCCAGGTATATAACTATACACTACCAAAATATATACTTATACCTTGTCAACTACATAACTTATAATACTTACTATATAAAAATTAAAAAAAAATTAAAAATTTATATAATTATTTTTGTTATTTTTTATATTAACGCATCCCCCAATTAACTTGGCCACCCCATTGAATGGGCCACCCCCCTGCTATGTACCACCACATAATATTATATATAAACCTTTAAATAACTTTACTAATAAAAATCGTAAAAATATAAAAAAACACTATTAGATTCGTAATTAAATAAGGAATCCAAAAATATTAGTCTTTTTATTATATTTATATTATAACAGTTTTAAAAATTAAAAAAGATTTAAAAGATTATTTTATATATAAAAATGTATATAATTTAACAACATAATAACTTTACCAATTTTAATTGTATAATAAAATAAATTATACCGTTAGATTTTTAACTAAAAAAGGAATTTAATAATATTTTTGTTTATTTTATAACTAATTTATTAAGCGAGTTATTAAGCAATACGCTAATATAGCGCTAAGTAGGGATTATTTTAGCGTATTGCTTAATAACTTAATAAATAAAATAGCTATAAACAAAAGGAATATATCATTGAATTCCTTTTTTAGTTGCGAATCTAATAGTATAATTTATTTTATTATAGGGCTAAAACTCGTAAAGTTATTAATTAATCACGTGATAAAGCACAGACGATTTTTGTATAGGTTTTAAGGGTGGCCCATTCAATTGGGTGGCCAAGTTAAGTGGGAAATGCGTTAATTATAAAATTTAAATTTTAATAATTATTTTTTTGTTAAAATAATTAACTTATATAAGTATTTAGTTAAACAGTACATATTTTATTACAAACTAAACCTAACTTAGATACTGTGGATATTTTTAATTGTATTAAGTGGGGCTGGCGGCCAGAGCAACTAAAGTTGGCGGCCAGTGTAGGTGGGCTCCCGCCCACTATGAGGAAGTAGTATTTAAAGGCGTTTCCCTTATAATATGACTAGTCATTATGAGACATATCAGTAGATTGAGCGACGGTCCTCCATACCCAATAGAATCCGATCTCATGCATATCGATGCTGCGTGGCGTGTGACCCGGTCGCATTATGTTGTGACGACTCAGCCACCAAGAGGAGAGTCACATTCGCGCAGGCTACACGATATCATGGCTTCGGCTTATGACTACCCGCTGCAAGCCCCCTTCCTATCATGGTCGGGTGCATTCTCGTACAGCCCCTAAATGAAGGCCCTCGTAGGATGGACAATATACAGTTGGCTGAGTACCAGCCACCAATATATAGCTGCTCTGCCGAAAATTTCCGGGACGCTTGGTCAGGAGATTCGAGACGAAACTATTCCTCTATAGGACCCCGATGGCCAAAGAACAAGAAATGGATTCAAGGATATAGACAATATCCTAGACGTAACATCAATGATACCGTTAGAAAGTCGCCCTCAAACAGCCCAACCACACGTCCGATGTTACTACGGTCGATAATCCCCATACAAACAATGCGATCAGTGGTGATGCGATAGTTTCATTGAAATTACCAACAAACGTTTCAGCCGACGGGGGTTTGGGGAGCAAGTTAAGTCCCGCTCTTTGGTATTTATCTTTGAATATATAAACGAGAAGGAAAGAGAAGCGCCAATCACTGCACCTCGATCTCGCAATTACGGTTCTTAATCTGCCCTGCCTTACTTTTTTTTTTATCAATATGAGACCTACTGTATATTTAGTCTTGCTCCTCTATCGAATTCCTATTCCATTCCATGTTTCTATCTGTAGGTCTTGAAAATGGTGACGATTATACTAACGCGAAGAATTTCAGGTTGCTAGGGCGTAAATTAATGACGAGCGATAGCGTGAGAATTATGAATTACCTATCCCTACCAAATTATCTATCTATCTTGTTCCGCACAGCTTCGCATGAGTTGTCTTACAGGATGAGAACAACAGTCAAAGCGACCCATACCCATCCTATAAATAGTTGCGTTGCTGAACTCTCCTTGGCCGCCGCCGCCCACGCATCTCGAGTGACGGGCACCGTTTTCCCGTTACAGCTATATTCACCAGGGAAAAGCCCGACATCGCGCAGTCGGTCCATTCGGGCACAGTTGAAGGTTGGGTCGGTGGAATTAATTTCGAATCGTTCCCAAACACGACCGTGATGTCGAATGTCAATCTTATTTTCCGCGTCGGACCAGAATGACTTTCTACTAGCGTTACTCCAGAACGCAAAGATGAAGTCCTCGCTGCACCAAGTCAGAGAAGGAGTCTACTAGTGTTTAAAGTCTCGCAATAGTCATGGCAGCTTGATTTAAGCAGTACTTACAAGAAATCATTCGTGATATTGCCATCGATAATAACGGAGGTCATGTTGGCCATGCATGCGCTGCCTGTGGTGCAGTAGCCGTTGTACCAATCCTTATTGAGATACCCATCGACATTGGTATCATTGGTCAGGTGTGTACTTTTGGGACGCAAATAGAGCGACGGAACTCCACGAAGCTCTATAGTGTCATAAATTGGCCCTGATCGTGGCGATACCACAGTCCAGTCGAACCAAGAAAGTTCGTAATTTGGAAACTTAGTTAGGTTCGGATTGTTGTCGATAACCAAGGCTCGGATTGGGTGATATTCGCGTAAGTACTGATCGATAAACTCGAACGTACTGTTCCGCACTTCTAGCTCATCAATCGTGTTTTCAGTCAGGACGTTTACGGTAAGTGAGCTGATTCCTGAGATTGTAGCGGTCCCGACAAATGCCGTGCCGAGGTTTACAGAGCTATACCGTTACCAGTGATGGCGATACTCTTGGTGCTGTTTTGATAGAGACTGATAGTCGGGTGTGTGTAGCCACTGATCGTGATCGAGTCAACGTTCGTCTGTGCGCTCAGGACGCATGGCCCGTGGGGGCCTTTGAAGGCTACATCTCGAATTTCAATTGCGGATGGCCCTCGACTAGTTTGGTTATCTCTTTCATATGGCCCGCATTCATCTTCAGTCCACTTAGGTAGGGCGATGACACGGTACTCTCCGAGATTTGTAAGACTCTCGAGGCTAGTGGTTTCTAAGGCCGGTAGGTCTTCGAGGACCACACTCCCATTTGCCAGTATGCTCCTGTCCTGACTCAGTGTTCCGACTGCTATTAGGTTGGGGAAAGTGATGCTTTGTAAGGAGCTCAAGCCTCGAAAGGTTGCATTGACCCAGATTGCGCTCAGGGTTGAGCTCGAGATGGATGTAATGGCGGAGTCCCCATCGTTTCGCAGAGAACCGAAAATGTTTGTTATTCCATCGAGGATGATTTCTCTGCTTGCCTCACTTCCGAGCACCAAGTCGCCAGTAATGTTGGCGCATGCAGTACGAATGGCCTTAGCATCCTCTTGAGAATTGATGATGGTAGTATTACACACCGCTGCCCGAGCTAGGACTAAGGATAAGGATGGTTAGGTGGATGCTAGATAGCTCGCCTCTCGGGTACACATACGACGAACTTACCAGGGAGGCTCACCGCGAAGTAGAGCTGGTGAAGGGACAGCAGCATCCTCGTTGATGATAGGAAATAGGGTATTATGAGCACACAGATGAAGCTACCATCATTATGAATAGAGGCGGCCGGCTCAAAAGGATACGGTTAGCATAGCATGGCAGATACACTGTACCAGTAGATTATGGTAGCAAGGATTGATATTATTTACCCCTGTCTTCAACGTGCAATGTTAAGGGAATGGATGAAGCATTATATAGCTACAGTATAGTAGAGTGAGCCGCAGGGTTCATACTTCGATTAACGAGGTACTGATTAGCCCAACAGGTAACCTCGGATATTTCGCCTTCCTATTTTAGACTTGCTAACCCAGGTAGTGAAGGAAACCGGTTTTTTATAGTATATCTCTTGCGCTAGAATAACCAGGGTACTTAGACTAGGAACGGCCATACTACTATTAGTGTTAGCCCAAGATAATGTTCAACGCTCTCATTCACGAAAAATCGAGAGCTACATAGTGTCGCCATAGTGTAGCCACGAACGAGTCTAGAGGCACCGCCAATATGACAGATAGCTGCATGTGCCAAGAATTAGGTACCTATACCTAAATGCAGTGGATACTTACACAAAAGTTTCGGTACCCTAACCTACACTACTTGGGTACACCAACTTCAACAACAATAGCGGCGCACGCGCCTACCTGTCTTCTGGGAACAACGACAACGACAACATTAATAAAGACAGACACCACCTTCTTTCACCATAATGGATTCCCCTAATCCAGAGGCCTTGGATACCTATTATACTGGTATCGCCAGCTTCGACAAGCTTTGTGGCACCACTGATCCTTCGTTCCTCCACGATGCCGATTAGCAGCCGGCACGCGATGGCACTTGGATTGTGGGCAAACGTCTAGCCACGGTAGGATGTCATCCTATCGTAGACTATTTCAGCTTCGTTAAATCTCTCTCCGACGGGGATCTTGCAGCTCGTATTATTGCCGTCATGGAAGAATCCCGCTTGCCTTGCAACAGCTTCGATGTCCTTCGAATTGGCAATGCGCCACTTCAAGACCGCGAGTTGCCCGTCAAACTTCTTATCAAAGTCGAGCCTGGCCAGGTCAACTGGGAAGATGGCATGAATCTTGCTAGACGCTGCCGCTCAGAACTCAAACGGTTGGGCCTTAATGACGTTCATTGCGAAGTCCTTGAGGCGCAAGTGCGAACAGCCAACAATGTCTCGTCATCCTCCTCGGGTTCATCTGAACCCGCCAGCTTCCCTCCCCCTTTCTTCTGGTCTATAGGGGCCGAATGGGTTCATGAATGGAAAAAGCTCATTCTTCCCTTTACACCCAACCTTGGCCAATGTATTGCCTCCCCTAATACTCTACCTACAAAGGGATCAACAGGTCTTTACCTACGTATTTCTACGAAAGAGGGAATACGCCATGCTGACTACATCATAACTTGTCGTCATGTTCTTATGAAAGACGAAAATGCAATGACATCAACTCAGCGACCGCAGTAGAACCGATAACAGATTACAAGGGCCTTATACAAGTCTTGCAGCCAGCAAATTACGAGGAGATAAAAGAAGAGCTAGATGCGACAAAAGAAAGACTTGAGGATACGATGGAACATTTGAAGCTCAAGAAGGAATTCAGCGAGTTAACCAAAAGCGCGAACGAATATCTCAATCTTTGCCAACAAAACTTCGAGCAATTGGAAGCGTTTCTGGCATACTACGATCGCACTGCTAACGACCGCAAGATTGGCTATATCACCGCTTCACCTCCGATAAGCGCAAAACATCAACCGTCCAGACAAATCACCCGTCGGGATTGGGCAGCTATTCGTATCGACCAGCCTAAGTTCTGCCTTGGAGACAATGCCCCTCCGAAAAACCGGTTCTGCATCGAGGGGCTCGAGAGAACAATTCGCAACAATCTTAAAGCTACAGGCCAAACGGTAACACCTGAAGGTCATCCTCGTTGGTCCGAAGAGGGCACTTTTTATTACATGGAAGACGATTTCCTCACAATCGACAAGTATATTATCGTGGAGTCTCTTCAGGATCATATCTCCATGACACAACGTCGGAATAGCCGAACCCGAGATGATAAAGCACTCCATCTCAACGTTTTCAAATCCGGCTTCAAAACAGGTACCACACACGGCTACTTAAACGAGATCGGTTCCTATACAAGAGATGGCCTATACTATTCTCAGAACCTGTGCATCCCTCCTCAAGGAAAAGAGAAATTTAGTGAAGACGGTGACAGCGGCTCCCTTATATCTATGTTGTATCGGTCTGGGGATGACAAGACGCATGAACCGGTGGTAGTAGCGGCTGGTCTCTTGTGGGGTGGCTGCAATGCTCAGAAGGCTGCCCGGGATATTATATATGCTATCCCTCTGGAGCATGTGTTGGAGGATGTGAAGCAGTTTCTCGGTCAACGTAAAATCAATGTTGATGAGGTCGAGTTCAGCAACCTAGAGGTGTTTGCACCATAGTTAACCAAAAGCTCATTTCCCATACCGAACCGCAATGGACTACCTACATCCACTGCGTTAGCTACTTTAGTTCAAAGTGCCTTAACCCCCTTTGAGGGAGCTATAGAGTCTTACACTATATTCTTCTCCCAAAAACGTAGAGAGTGGCTCTCAAAAAGCGTGTTTTCTTCCGGAGCTGCAGCTGTATTCCAGGAGCGTTAAAAGTTCATTAGCCTTTGATATACATGTTGCTGTCAACTTGAACGCTAGGTCCGTAGCTGCATGTAGAGCAGACGTAGACAAAAGGCTAGCCCTGAGGCATGTAGCATATCTAAATTTGTCTTCCAGTTGCTTGTTTCGTTCGATATTCGATTCGGTGCTGCGCCGGATTTTTGAAAGGCGTTGTACGCTTTAATCGTGGTGTCACTTTGATTAGAAAGCTTTGACTGACCCCGAGGGAAGGCAGAGCTTGAGAAGTTCATATCCGGACGCCCCTCGAACTCTAAAAGTGTCTGCAGCCTATCTATTAATCAGTTCGCTAATAAAAAATCAACTACAACTCTAAATATAAAGTTCGTAGCTTGCGCACTCGAGTTTTTGGGTAGCGATCTACAGCGTGTTAGAGCCTCTAAAGGCCTCGAGATAAAAATGGAAGGCGAGGAATAAAGGGTGAAAGAGCGTAAGCAAAGAGGATTCTCAAAGAGTTTTTTCTTAGTAAACAAAAAAAAAGTGTTTAAATCGAAGTGCTTTCGAAGTGCTTTCGCACCTTGACTCACAGCGTATATAAAATGGGCAAAAGCCTCGCCGGCAAAGCTTTCCATTTTAGTGACATATTTGGCACTACACGGTCTTTTATAGAAGTAAAGCGAGCGTTGCTGTCAAGATACTAAACTCGGCGGCCGTCCTCATCCCCGTCGCGCTACTATATTAAGTGCACATACATAGTAAGTTGGTATGTCAGAAAACCGGCCGTCTCGAGTATGCGACTAGTTCTACCTAGCTAGTAGTGAAGGCAATAGGGGTGATGTTGATGTTGTAGCGTTGTGGAGGTAACTGAGAGGCATCCACTGTGAGGGGTGTATGACCACTCCCCCTGTGCAGCCTCCCCTACAAGAGCTAAAATAGGTAGGAACAATGTAAAAAAAGAACACCTTCACACATTTCAATAGCGGTTGTATATAGATGCTTTGTTAGTCAAACGGAATGTAAGCCTATAACCTCAAGTATTACCTCCGCGCTGGGCTTTTATTTCATCGAAACAAACGGCTTGAAGCTGGGACAAATATCGTTGAGCCCAAGCAAGTGTTCGTGCCCCCGATCGCAATAATCGAGCAGCTCGATTACTCACGACCTAATACCGTAAGCTAGAGCCCGCCAAACCCTTTTTACCTAGGCACATCATGTCCCACTTATAGGGGGGGTGAACCCGCCCTCAGCTAGCTCTATCTCACTCCATCTCACTCCAACCGCGTTGCCCATTTCTCTCTTGCTCTCTATTTTAGTCTCTATCAGACTATCAACGCTTCTAACCAATCTTGCTCTCTACAAGCCCATCGATTTCTTGCACCACCCGCCCTGCCCCGTTGTTATTGCTTTATCGTTGAATCCTGCTGCGTCACGCTATTAAATTCCCTGTATTTTTTAATTGGCTGATGGCGGTATATGTGTAATAAATTCTCTTAATTGGCTTTCTAGAAGACTTCTAGAAAATCCTGAAGCGTCTAGATTAGGTAATATTCCCTATATCTATACATTCTTTGCTACAAGATGAGCCCTTGCGAAATGCCCAGCCACGTCGCCAAGACCGGCTACGGTTATAATGATTAATATAAAAAACATCAGGTGATGACTGGTGAAACAGGACTTATATCCGGACCCCGCTATATCGAGTTCCTATTGTCTTTTGTTAACAATGATTGTAATTATTCATCTTAGCGCTTATCGGCCACCGCGAAGAGCAACCAATAAGAAGGAGCATTAAGAGGGCAGACGGGGTCAGAAGACCATAGTCGGCCATAAGACGGTACCAGATCGAGAAGGACCATCAATGATCTGCATGAATGTGGCGGCGGCTGAGTCTAGGTCGCGACCCAACTGCCTTACCGTCTCCAGTCAGCACGTGGCCTTGACAACGACAACTCCGGCCTGCTCCGTCAGAGTTCTTGTGAATACTGCCAACCTATTTAGAGCAAAGAAGGCGTCTTGTACATAGCAAATATCACCAGTCTAGTCAGTCTAGGGCTTTAGGCTCCTTTCGCAATGAGTATTCTTGGTATCCCATACTTCAATTCCTAGCAAATATAGTTGCAGTGCCCATCAACAATATCCGACTCCTCACCCCTAACATCAAGTCCCTGTCTGGGTTTCAGCAGATGGAGATGTGCGCGAGCAACCTCGCAGAAAGAGTGTGTTAGTCTAATTGCCACCTAATTCTAGCCTATTATGTTATCCATGTTCCAGGCTCGTACTGAATGACCATATTAGCTTATACACTTCGCATTTTGGTTGGCAAGCACCCGGAGGGAGTAGGTATCGTTGACATTGTCGCTGTTGATGGCCTCACGGGCCACAACGGAAGTACGTGGACAACAAGGAGGGAAGATGGTGTCCCGGTAAATTGGCTACAGGATTTGTTACCGAATCGAGTTCAAAATGCGAGGATCATGTCGATTTCCCATGACTTGGGTACCCAATCCAGCAAATACACCTCTGATATTTTCATCTTTGCGGATCAGTTGTTGGAACAGCTCGTAGGCGCGAGAACCACCTCACAGGAAATAGCTCGTCCTATTATTTTCATTTGCCACGGCCTTGGGGGAATCATTTTCAAACAAGTGCGTCTCATAGTCATCACATTGCCTTCTGGTGATCTCACTAATACTGCTATTACCCAGGCTCTAAACAAAGCTCATGAGAATAACCGATATGCTTCGGTCATCCTCCCTTGCATTGTCGGCGTCGCGTTCTTCGGAACTCCGCATAGAAGTACCGATATTGCTCAGTGGAGCAGAATGCTCAACAGAATGCTCGAGGCTAGTGATCTTCCCACCACTGTGACCTCACAGTTGGCAAAGAACTTTGAACTTGATTTCGGAACTTTAGAGCATATATCTAAGTCGTTCGTTGACTACGGCAAGAAGCTGAAGATGTTTAGTTTCTACGAGACAGAGAAGATAGACTTGATGGACAACAAGGTATACATCGAGCCCTTTGCCTGATACGCGGAGAATATCTTAGACTCAAAGCACCCAGGTATTGGAAACCGAGTCGGCCACCCTTGACTGGCCTAGTGAAACCCGTATAGCGGCCAACGGGAATCACCTATCCATGGTTTGGTTCACTGAAGATCACGAACCAAGATTTGAGCCTGTTTGGATGTGCATTAACGAAATGGCATCTAACGCGATATATCTCGGTAAGGACGTTATTCGATCAATTTGGTCTCTCAATAGCAAATAGTCTAACGAGGGATCCAGGAGGAAGGTATAGGCTCTTGCAGCCGGCTGGATATATTTTACCGAACCTTAAAAGCCCCGATTATAAAGCACAAAGGGAGCGGAACCCAACCGCAGCACGTGGGACCTGTACCTGGATTCTCGGCCATCCCCAGTATCAATCATGGTTGGCCGAGGCCACCTCACCATTCCTCTTGGTTTCCGGTGACGCGGGAGGCGGAAAGTCGGTCCTGACGTCGTTTCTAGTTGACTATCACAAAAGGAAACAGGATAGCAACGTAGGCTACTTTTTCTTCAGGGCAGACAACAATGAGCAACGAGAGGCCTCGTATGGATTATCTGCACTACTGCATCAGCTTTATACTTCTCAGTCAGAGCTGATTCAAAGTGCTCCTAATCTGCTTGGGGAAGCAGGCCAACCCCCGGGAGACTTGGCCACATTATGGCATTTGATCACGGACGCGACTGAGAACCCGCATGCCCGGCCAACAATATGTTTCATTGATGGCCTAGACGAGTGCGATGAAGTTTCCCGCAAACAACTGCTCAATTTAATGTCCGAGTATTTCACCACAGCCATCGGAGAAGAAAAGAAGAAAAGGGGCAGACAGAAAAAGCTAAAGATATTAGTGACTACTAGGCCGGACAACGCCATCATGAATGCTTTTAACAGAGCGGAGGCAGCACCGATGACTACGTACAACGACAGATACCAGAGGATAGGAGTTAAGAAACCCCACCTTGCAGTATTGAGTCTTAGAGGAGAAAGCGAAACTGAGGCCATCAGCAAAGACATCAAGCTCTTTGTCAAAGATGAGATGGAAAAATTAGGCTCCTCAGGGCAACAGTTTGATATATTACCGGGCATAGAGGGGGAATTAATGTCACGAGGGGACATGACATTCTTATGGGCGACACTGATTATTGAATTACTCAAGCGGGCGATTGAGGGAGGAGTTTCACATAGTGACCTGGAAGCCATTGTCAAGGGTAAGAGCACGGTGTATGAGATATATGCCGTTCTCCTCAATTCTAAACCGGACCACTATAAAGCACGGAAAATGCTCAGTATCATCTTAGCCGCTCTCAGGCCTCTAACAGTCGAGGAGTTGAGTATTGCGCTTGCGATTAGTCCAGATCATCAAACGTTCGAACGATCGGCCAGGCCGCGGAGACCAAGCTCTATAACTTTCGACGAAGTGGAACAAGAGCTTGGTGATTCCTACGAAGACCACATAAAGGGTCTATGTGGACCGTTTGTCCAGATTATACGCGAGAAGGTATATCTTGTTCATCAGACTGCTCGAGACTTCCTACTTGATCCAACGTCTTCGGAGGAGTTTGATGAACCTATCGCGATGACTGAGGGCCATAATTCAGCTTGGCAGCATACATTCTCTTCCACCAACGTACATGCAGTTCTCCTGGAAATATGCGTTACTTATCTATACATGCTAGGCAAAAGATCCCGAACGTGTGGACTCATGATAGGAGAGCCTAGTCCAAAGACCTCCGAGTTCCTCAAATATGCAGCAAGCTCATGGACGACGCATTTTGGTCGAATTCGCCATAGAATACGACGGCGGGATTTACCGTACTATGAGGGGCTCTGTCATCCTTTATTCCCCGGCTACCGGAGATGGCTTGACGTGTTTGGGTTGAGTACCGCAGAGCTGGTGGGTTCAGCGGACCAGATCCAAGACCAACTTGTTCAGATCCTAGAACTCGAACCGGAAGACCGCGAGGCCAGGAGAAGGCCACGGACTACTAGGGAGCGCCTACTAGCGGCCCAGGGCAGTGTCTTGTCAAGCAGTGTTGCCACGTTAGGGAACAGCTACTTTCCGGTCAAAGTTGACGAAAACGGGTTTGTTTCTTTGGACCATAGTCGGTCTCGAGCGGGGCATTCTAGCAGCCCTCGTGCGAGGAGAAATTAGACTAGAATGGTAGAATAAAGCACTCGCCAGCTTTATAACAGGATCCGTTAACAACTGTGATGACTTTGGTGGTGGCAAAATAGTTAACTAACTAACTTTACCTTACATTACGAAATAATATATAGCATAAAAAAGAATAAGAAAAAAAATAAAACTAGGTAGTTTTTTTTTAAGTAATAAAACCTTTTATGTTTATAGCAAAATATTTAAATTAATTTATGAAGTTTTAAAAGGGGTTTAAAATAAAATATAATATAATATATATTTTGCTTTTGTTTTTACAATTTTTTAAAGGGTATAACGTATATTATAAGCGGATTAACACATTAGCTTAACTGTTACGTTTAAAAAGTTTTTCGAAGTTAAGTACAATATAATATAACGCATCTCCCACTTGACTTGGCCACCTAATTGAATGGGCCACCCTTAGAACGCATATAAAAATCGTCCGTGCTTTATTACGTAATACTTTAATAACTTTATCAATTTAAATCGTATAATAAAATGAAATATACCGCTAAATTCAAAACTAAATAAGGAATTTAGTAGTATTTTTGTTTATTTTATAACTAATTTATTAAGCAAGTTATTAAGCAATACGCTAAAATAAGCGTTAAAATAACCTTTGCTTAGCGTATTACTTAATAGCTCGCTTAATAAATTAGCTATAAAATAAAACAAAATATCATTAATTCCTTATTTAGTTATAAATCTAATAGTATAATTTATTTTATTATAAAACTAAAACTCGTAAAGTTATTTATTTTTTAAGTTGTATATATTTTTATATAACATAGTTTATAAGCAAGTCGCCTATTTAAGCAAATCGCCCACTTTTTACTACTTTTTTATCTTTAATTATTAATAACTTTACAATCAATTAAAATTTTATTAAAAACTAATCAGATTTTAAATCTGTACTTAATTCTACATTTTTTTTATAAGTTTTTAAATTATAGCCAGCGTTGCCGCATTGTTTATATTGTTGCTAGCGCAGCGCACTCAGTTTACTACTATCAGGGTTGGCAATTTAGTATTTAGTATTAGGACTAAGCTTTAGTACTACTAGTTTAGTATTAGTATTAGTATTAGCAAGTACTAAACTAATTTAGTACTTAGTAGTACTAAATACTAGTTTAGTAATACTAAAATACTAAAAAGTACTAAAGTAAATATTATAAAATATAAAATATTTATAGTAAATTTTTAATTATATTAAATTAAAACAATATTAACTTAATATAAATTTAATATAACGTATTTTATAAGCA